>JAYMTF010004148.1:0-13743 GCA_036897485.1 Pelargonium nanum | reverse complement strand
AACTTGGTGAGGTGGCATCCCCTAATGCATTCTCACCAAGTTTAACATACATAGTATAGATTTACTTTGATATTCGGCTGTCTTTATTTATATTTATATTAACTTTTTAACAATTTGGGCCCAAGCCCATTACTACAGGCGGTTAGCGGTTAACCCGCCACACCGCCCGAAAACCGCAAAGAAAAAACCCGCTTCACTTAATGATTTCACGAACGGTTGACGGATTGGAAATTACCAAATCCGCCACAAGTGGGCGGGGATTATTTAAGGTTCACGGAGCGGGTAACCCGTCTGTGAACACCCCTATTCACCACAAAGCCCAAATGTGTCATTCCTCCATTCCAATAAAGTGCTTGACAATCTGGAAGAGGTTGGGGACCCTTCTAAACATTTTTTTCTACCCTGGATACTCTTCTAATTCGTTCTAGAAGGTCTTAATCTCTCCATATTGTCTCAACGACATGTCAAGGGTTTTGAAGCCTTAAGACGTCACCCCGTGCGGTAGAGGTATCTATGGTCTTTGTCATACTCACCCGGTGCACAGGGGACGTACGAGATTTTTTGGCCTTGCCTGACGTACGTGCTCGGTGCGCTAAACAACTAAACTTCAAGCCACCAAAGTAGGCCCAAGGTGAACCCACCTCGATATCGGCGATGATATATATATACCCCTCCTAGTAAGATGTGGTGAATCTTCATTCTCTCAATTATTACTCTTTTTATCTTCATGTCTCTCTAAAAACGCTCACAAGAGTTTCGTGTACTTCGACCGATCTCATTCTCATGCCTCAAACGGCTTCATAGAAAAACCTCGTTCTTTGGTGTGCTTCCTCGTCCAGATTACAGAACACCTTGACATTGGAGACGGACATTGGCTAGTAACATTGAAACTTAGGGAATTTTAACACTTCTTAGAACGTGACCTAGATGACAACGACATTCTAATGTGTTTGTTTTGACCGGTTCAAACAGGCACACTATCATTGTAATAGGTGACTCCTTTTCATAAATGAAGATTTAATTTAGTGTAGCCTTCCATTGTTATCCTTTACATTGAACTTAGCTTATTTGTACAATGCAGTCAAGCCAAGGCCATCAAGCAAGACATCAAGAATTGTTGGTCAACATTACATAGTCATAAGGGAATATTCGTTTTGTCTACACCTGAAGAGTCGAAAATAGCCTCCTCTCCTTCCTTCCACTGCAGATCTGCAATGTGTATTATATCTGTGTGAAATGTGGCTTTTCAGGGTCTGTTTAGGGCCTGTCACTGTTCAATAACTGACCCACCACTATAGTGTATAGAACAAGAGAAGTAAAATGGCCTTTTAAGTGCTATCTGTATTTGTTTTGTACTATTTAATATTTGATGCAACAGTCCAAACTGAGGAGTAGGTGGATGAATTGAATCGCAATGAGATTGTGAATTGTTAGGTGTAGATAGAGGAGCATGGTCCATGACCTCAATGCCGTTTTCTTCGCTCTTTCAAGGATTCTATTTACAATGTTTCCAATTGACGTATATACCCCTTTCATTGTCTCTTTTCAAAAATAATGGAATGAATTAAAATGTATCAATTCTTTTTTAATTTAGCAGCCTACAGTTTGTGCATCAGAAAAATAAATTCAAGAATGACTTGATGCACAAACTTTTATATGAGATACCTTTTTTATTTTAATAACATATGATGGTACACCAAAATTTAGAAGTATTTTGCTCATTGAGAAGTCAACATGTATATTAAAGATCCATTTGATTAATGACGTACACAAAAGCCTCTTCGATAAAAGTTCAGATGTGTATCACATCAAGCTGAAGACAAATAGAGATGACAATTGCACCGGAATTCGATGACGATCTGCGATATTCGTACCGACAAAGACGGTAATGGGGAGAAAATTTTCCCACTCTTCAAATATAGTTACGGACGGGGAGACCATCCCCCGCCCTACCTTTGATTTCTCCACTCTCAAATTTATTTATATAAATAGAGTGATTGTACCACCGTCCTGGGAGCCATGTCACGACCGTGGGGAGGCTTACCTCCACATGGAACTCAACTTATACCAACCCAAGCAAGGATCTTGGCCTCCACATGTCCAAGACCTTTTATGCATGTAGGCATCACCAACATGCACCGTCTCAATCAGTTTGTTTTTTTTTTTTTCACTTTAGTTTCATCTCAAGTTAATTAGATCCAAGCAAGTTGAAATCCTAACAATAGTAGATCATATTAGCTCCACGTCAACATCAAAGCTCTATTTTAAAGGTCAATCTTTAAGTTCCACTTTCATCATTAAGCCCCGCATTCACCTTGAGCTCATCTTTCATCCTTGAGGTTCTAACACCAACAGAATCTTTCCAACACTTAGTCAAATTTCCTAAGAGTTTAAGGCCTCCCTAAGATCCTCGTCCTTAAAGCTTCAAGCTCCTAGCTTGATCAAGTGCCAAGTACTCCTAGGAATCCACTCTACCATGTAGGATTTATCTCCACAATGCCAAGTGACCTCACAAGGACTTATATCTACTTTGTGACACCTCTAGCACCTTATAATTTCTTCTGAATTTTTTGAATGCTTGTAGTCACCCTAGATTCGCCAGATAACTTAAATAACTCGAGACGACCATAACTATTTGGATTCCCTTAATAACTTGAGAACTTTTGGGATGCTCTGAGTTGCCTAGGATTTTCTAGGATCGTCTAGGACACTCTAACACACACATAGTCACCTTGTAAGACAAATCAAGTTATGACTCAAGGAATTCACTTCTGTATTAGTAGACTCTAGCTCTCGGAGCCTGAATACACTCAAGTATTGTTGCACCTAGTTGGTAAGTACATGTTGGAGCTCCCGAATAAGGTATGCTCTATATTGATAACATCCCACAATCCACCTTTGAGCTTTGCCCTAGGACCCCAACATGGTGACATCATCTTCACGCTAGCATGGGAACATCATTGCCACCTCATCATAGCATCAATATGACATGGATGTCATATTCATGATAAAAGGATCATGACATGCATTAACGTTACCCATCATAACATCATTTTCGACAAATCACATTTTGCTATCTCCACACACTTTGTGAGCACAAAAACCTCTCTATCCAACAAGTAAGAAATCTTTTGACTACTTTGTGAATTCACTTGTCACATTTTTCTACTCTAGTTTCTCTACCTACCTTACTTGGTAGTGCCCGTTTTAACCATGATAGAATACTCTTACACTTCAGATGAAATTTGAGGCATACATCATGTGTTTCATTTAACGATATGTTCTTCTTCTAGTGCGCATGCATAGATTCAAAACTCCAACTTAACTCAAGCCATCGAAAAAATTGAATCAAGCCAAGTATTGAACAAAAGCGTTAACGTATAAGACGTGTTATTGCTATGTATCTTTTGACCACGACTCGGAAATGCCTCAACAATATGGTAACACTTGCATGTTTAAATAGATTTAAACTAATTTTATTATAAGAAAAAAAGATCAAACGATCTACCCAAGAAATACCATCATATTTGTTTAACCCACTTTTGGTTGGGAAATAATGTCAACGATCCTAGAATATTCCTTGATGCGAGAGAAACAAAATTCGAAGGGTAATAAGGTAAAATCCAAGAGGACAACATGGTAATTCATGTGAGTTGTGTTTGGTAGTCACGCACGCTCCTTGTCGCGTAGCCACCTCAACGCCAAGTTGCGGACTATCCGAGAAAAAACAATGTCTTATTTGATCTCTCTCCCTCTCTCTCTTCCATCATTGCATTTACGGCCTAATTCGAACCGACCCGACCCGATCACACTGATACATGCATAAAAACCAGAAAAAAAGTCGCATCGTCTTCACCAACCCCTCTCTGAATCTCTCTCCTCTGTACCTGACCTCTCCGGATCTGCTCGTTGCCATTAGAAGCCATGGCCTGCTCGAGTTTCGCCAAGCTTGACACGTTGCCTTCGCAACTGATCGGACAAAACGCCTTCGCTAAACGACCCAATTCCATCACGACCCGTTTGCCCACCCGCCGCGTCAACCTCAAGATCCGTGCCTCCTCTTACTCCGACGAGCTCGTCCAAACCGCTGTAAGTTCTCGCTCAATCTGTGCGTTTGTATGTATCAGTTTATTTGTGAACTTTGTTTTGATTTAGAAGCATTAATAGTTGTGACCCTTTGTTTGATTGAGATGTTTTGGTGTTGACCAAATCACTTGTGGTACCAATTTTTATATTTTTTTTGTCCATTTTAGAATATTCTTATTCTTGAGCTTTGTTGTTATTTGATTTTGTTCTCTTTACTTCATTTGCTGAGGTGATATAATGAAAGTCATGTTTGAAAATTTGGGTTCAATTAGTCATGTTGGATTGTGCTCTTATGCTGTTAAGGTGGCCTTTACATCCTAAAGTTTTTTAATTTAGTTGCAATCATGTGATTTTTGGTTCAGAAAGTTGGGGATCTCTCAAACATTGCAGTCTGCTAAATGATATTACCATCATCCCAAATTATGTCCTATATGACCTTTTGCTAATATTTGAAGGATAATTTTGTTTTGTATTTGACTTCCTCACTTGCCCTTGTTGTTAAAATTTCCCAAGTGTTATAACTCATTAATAAGAAATATGCTATTTGAAATTCCTGCAAGTTTCTACTATCAATAGGAAAAGTGGATGGTTAAATTGAGACATCCATTTTCAGTATATATTAAAATGGGTGGGAGGGAGTGCTAGATGTTAGGTGTCCTGGTTTTGTTCTGTTTTTTAGCATTTGAGAAAATCTTATGTATGGAACTTGCTTCAAGAGCATGCAATGAATCTGTTTTAGAAAACTGTGTGCATGAACCATTGGGCACGATTGTGATAAAGTCATATAAGAGTTATGATATCTGAAATGAGAGAGGAAAAACTGTTGGTATAATAAGACGTATATTGCTTAACTGCTGTTTCTCTTTCTTGATTATGTAGAAAACTGTTGCATCCTCTGGTCGTGGTATCCTTGCCATTGATGAATCAAATGCAACCTGTGGGAAGAGGCTCTCATCAATTGGCTTGGACAATACAGAGGAGAATCGTCAGGCCTACAGGCAACTTTTGCTGACCACTCCTGGACTGGGAGACTATATTTCTGGTGCAATTCTTTTTGAGGAAACACTCTATCAGTCTACCACTGATGGGAAGAAGTTTGTGGACTGCTTGCGTGATGCAAAAATTATGCCTGGAATCAAAGTTGACAAGGTAAGCCGTTGTTATATTTTATGAATCATGTGATTGAAGATTACTTTTTATTTGATTACTTAGCATGTTGTCTCTGTGTCATTGACAATGTGCCTGCTCATTTCTGTATTTATTTATTTTAAACTTTTCTTTCAGGGTTTGTCTCCCTTACCTGGGTCAAACAATGAATCTTGGTGCCAAGGCTTAGATGGATTGGCCTCAAGATCTGCTGAATACTACAAGCAAGGTGCTCGCTTTGCCAAGTGGTAAGTGTTTTTACTTTTGTTTGAATATCCATAGAAAAAAGGTTTTATTTTTACATATACAAACTTTGTGACTTATTATAGTTTACTACTAGAAGAACATACGGATAACATGTATTCTTCTGATCATTTTATTTGGAACTACCAGGAGGACAGTTGTCAGCATTCCTTGTGGTCCTTCTGCTCTGGCTGTTAAGGAAGCTGCATGGGGACTTGCTCGTTATGCTGCCATTTCCCAGGTATGACGCACAATTCTAAATATTACTACCGTAAAAAAGTGTTACACTGTTACTCTTACTCATACTTCCAGTAATGTATGTTTCTATTATCAAGTAAGGATGTCACTAGTACTCCTAGAAATTGTTAGTATACAGTACACTAAGTTCTTGTATCCTTTGAATACAAACTGTGAGTTCTAAATCCTATTTTACAGTTATGGTTAGAAAAACAATCAGGTTATTTTTTTAATCAATTTAGCATGTTATTTATACTTTAAACTTCAGAACGCGCATCCTTTCAATTTGTTAAATTTTTGTATCCTATCCAGCAAATAGAACCCATAATATTCTAAATTTGAAAGGAGCTGAAGCAGTTGACAAGTAAATCAATTCGAGTTCACATGGGTGTAGAGTGGTATGGTAAAGACGAAAAACTAAGTTGTGTGCCGTTCATTCAGTCTACTTTTTTTGGTCCTTTTGTTAGCTAGAATAACATATATAATGTAAAAAGGTTAGTCGGTCTAGGGAAATATTCCTTACATTTGTCAAGGCTAGTTTACCTTTGTTGATGATTCATATCTCGAATTTTATGAGTAATTGACTGTTATTTACTGTGCAGGACAATGGTCTTGTCCCTATAGTGGAACCTGAGATTCTTCTTGATGGGGACCATCCTATTGAGAGGTCACTTGAAGTGGCAGAGAAGGTCTGGTCTGAAGTTTTCTTTTACTTGGCCGAGAACAATGTTATGTTTGAAGGAATCCTACTTAAACCCAGCATGGTAACCCCTGGAGCTGAACACAAGGAGAAGGCTTCTCCAGAGACCATTGCCAAATATACTCTCACAATGCTTAAGAGGAGAGTTCCTCCTGCTGTTCCAGGAATCATGGTATGAATCCGTTAACCTTTGGATGAAAAACAAAATGCTTCCTTTGTCCCAAAATGAGTGTTTTGGTTTCACTTTTGAGAAAAATTAAGGAGAAGTTAACATTGTACATTTCCTCTTGTATCCCCATAGACATTTATTCTGACAAACTAAAAAAAAAAAGTAATTAACTTATTATTAGTAAATTATTGGTAATCCATGCATAACTTTCTATAAATGAAAGAGGACACTCATTTTGGTACAATATTGCATGGGAAGCAGCACACTCATTTTGGGTCGGATGGAGTACATTGTTTTGTCTAATTTCTATGATAATGAGACTTAAAAGCCTTGATGAATAGAACTTCCAATCGGATTGATTCTTTAGTCACAGACTGCTTACACTTACAGTTATGAAGATTGTTCTTTACTGTGGCCGAGGAGTAGCTGTAGCTCTTTAGTTTCAAATTAAGCTTGGGTCGAGTGGGTTACTTGAGGAAGCAAGTAGTCATAATGCTATAAATAATATAGAAGCAAGTAGGCATAATTCTGTCTATGTGACATGCCATTAATCTCCGTATGCAAATAATTATCTGACAGATTTATGTTTTCTGTATGCTTCTCAGTTTTTATCGGGAGGACAATCTGAAGTGGAAGCTACCTTGAACCTGAATGCAATGAACCAAAGCCCTAACCCGTGGCATGTATCCTTCTCATATGCACGTGCGCTTCAGAACTCAGTGCTGAAAACATGGCAAGGACGTCCTGAGAACGTGGAGGCTGCGCAAACGTCTCTTTTGATACGCGCAAAAGCAAATTCCCTTGCTCAGCTAGGGAAGTACTCTGCAGAGGGTGAAAGTGAGGAGGCTAGGAAGGGAATGTTTGTCAAGGGCTACACCTACTGATGCGAAGCTTTGGTCCAGATATGTTTTTTTGTCCTTAAATATGTAGTATTGGATTATGAGAAGTACTATTGGATGAGCTTCTAAACAGGTTTTGCTCCCTTAATTGTTCTCAAAACTAGATAGCTTGAATAAGATGTGCATGAAAATGAACTTTTCATTCTGTGGTAATCCAGGAAAAGTACATGTATTTTCACATTTCTTCAGATTGATATTGAGATTGTTCATTATTGGATATCAAAAACACTTAAAATCTAAGTCAATTGTCAGTCACTTGTATTATTCTGTACCTAGCTAGCTTGCCTCACTGTTTGCTTGCGATTTGATTATCAGCAGTGATATGTTACCTAACAACTTTAGATGATACCAATTAAGCTCATCTGTGATACACATCATACCAGCAAATATTAGCAAAGTATTATAATGATAGGGTGATACACCGAATCCTACAAGTCGCGGACCTAGCCCTAGCCCTGCAAAAGATAGAGGTACTGTAATATAAACACAGACAATACGGGAAACTATCATCCAACTAGCTAGGAGGGGGCGTACAAAGTGACATAAATCATAAAATGAGCACATGCAATGCAAGCTCCAGGATTTAGCAGGCAACCCGATACCAAGGACTTGGAACAGAACATCATCTATCTACAAAATTACTATCTTAAGGCACAACACTTGTAATGATATTTCATCTTCAATAAAGATGATAATTCTTTTCCTCTAATTGTCACACAACACACATAACACAAGCAATTAATGATGTGCCAAAACCTCAAGGCACTTGACATCGTCCAACGCCACAAAAACCAGGGGGACGAAGAACTTAGCGCATGCAATTAAACAATGTTATGCTCTAAACAAGAGCATCGTTCGATGTTGATCACTGCATGTCCTCGGGTCACAAAGATCTCAGCGCAAACAACCAATCTTATGCTTTATCGCAAGACATTGGTCGGCACCAGACCTCACATGTCCTTGGGAACACGAGCGACTAAGTGCAAGCAACTAATGCTACGATCCACACCTAGCTAGGGCATTGGTCAGGCGCCGACAACCACATGTCCTCAGGATACAACAAACGACTAAAACGCAAACAACCAATGTTATGCTTCAACACAGGGCACTAGTCGAGAGTCGAATGCAACAGGCCCTCAGGGCTTAACAAATGACTAAATCACTAACAATTAATGCTACACTTCACTCTAAGACACTGGTCGGCGCTGACGCCGCATGTCCTTAGAGGGAAAATACAAGAGCAAGAAACTAATGTTATGCTCAAGCCCATGACAACATCAAAAATCACAAGTCCCTAGGGACAACAAGCGACTCAGCACAAACACTATTGCTACGCTTTCAACCCAGGGCATCGGTCGAAATCGACCATCACAAGTCCTCGAGGCACGCACAAGCAACTAATGTTATGCAACACCCAAACATACGTTGTTCGGAACAAGGTGGACCCATCTAGACAAACCATACAACCACAACGAAGCAAAAATAGAACAACGAAAGCAAATTCTCTACACTACAAAGTCGTCTGTAAGACTTCCTACATAGCTCGAAACCATTATCTCGTAGTCCATACGAACATGATATACAAGTTGATCAGGTAGAAAAAATGTTTCATTGCAAGTTATTCTTTTTTTCTTGTGTAAACTACATGTTTAATCCGGTTTGGAACTTAGCCACAATTAAGTCTCATTACCCCTCCTCATGAATGTGTTTAGTGGAAATCAAATCTGATAGTTCTTCCCACAATGCTGAGCCACAATCCATTGATATTATTCTACAAAATATAAAAAATAAAAGAAAAACAATGATGACATGACCGATCTAACAAACCAGATTGACATGTTCTTTTAAGAGAGTTCAATAAAAACTTCTAAAAAGACAAATAAACATGTTCATGGGTTCAGCAGACATGTTGCATGTGATTGGAATTACTATATTGGAGTATAAAAGGTGCAGGAACTGAGGTTTGAGTCCCATATAATTATGTACTAATAAATTTTGTCTCCTCTCTCTCTCACTCAATAAAATAACTTACTGTAAATCTGGCTGGTCACGCATAAAACTGAAATCTCCAGCATATGAGGTAATTGTTTTTTTCCTTACCTAACATATTTTAAATTTCAGGGTTTAGATTTCAAAAAAAAAAAAAAACATATTTTAAATTTCAGAGTTTGTGTCTCTCTTTCTCTCTGTCATTTTGAAAGTCGGCTAGAGTTTTGTTTGGCTACGGCAGTCTCGTGAATTTACAAATATGATGACTCTTGCTTTAATTGCAAGTTAAGAGGTTGTTAAGATTTGCATTGCGGCGTAGATGTGCGGTAGATTTTTTATTGGTGTGCGCGTAGGGCAACTACTAAAAAAAGTTGCAAATTGTGACGGAAATCTGTGAGAGAAAATTTTTTGACACAGTTCTGTCACAGATTGTGACAGATGTCATATTTTTCGTCTCACACACACATTTGTAACGAAAATTTATGTCACAACCATTTGTGACAACTCAAACAATGACAAAAATATTTTGTCACAGTTCCGTCACAAATTACATTTTGTGACTGAAATTCATAGATTTGCGACAAAATTTTTTGTCACAAATCGCGAGTTTTTTTTTTGTAGTGAACATGAGGCGGTTGCAGAGAATGAAGAAGTGACTTGGAAGGTGGTAGTTTGACTTTGACCAGACACTACATAAAAACTCGCAATCTGTGACGGAAATTTGTGTCACAAATTTGTGAGTTTTAGTCACAAAATGTAATTTGTGACGGAATTGTGACATAATATTTTTGTCATTGTTTGAGTTGGCACAAATGGTTGTGACAGAAATTTTTGTCACAAATGTGTGTCTGTGACGGAAATTTTCAACACAAATGTGTACTTGTGACAGAAAATATGATTTTTGTCACATTTGTGACGAATAATTTTCTCTCACAAATTTTCGTCACAGTTTGCAACTTTTTATGTAGTGAGAGTCAACGGTCAACCTTCGAGTTTGTTGTTGAATCTGATGGCAGACCTGATGGTTGTGAGGGGCTGTTAGCAAAGTTATCCCAGTGTTCACCTTGAACGCCAAGTGCAATGGTTTGGTAATGTCAATTTTTATTTTCGGGTTGGCCTTTGAACCGAGTGGTTTTCAAATTAGTTAAGTTTTCGATTATTTTTGTCAGACTTGTCTGGATTAATTGACTTTCAAATGCCTTAATTTTTTATCATTCTTGTTATTGTTTGATTTAAATTAATAAACTAAATTAGTTTTTACATTAAAAAAACATATTTTAAATTTATATCAACAATAATAATATTATGGATGCAACATCGATAGGGCTGTCTGGGCATCCATGCATGCATGCATGGTAATTGATTAGATATATATACAATAATGTTGAAAAGAGTGGAATCTGATGCAACCCATATGGGCACGAGACAATGTTGCCAAACGGTCTGCTCCGAATGAATCTTATTTCATTGATTCCTAATACCAAACAAATAACATAAAAACTTAACCAAACCTTTCACTAAATTAAGATTTGTTATGAGTTGTTTAAGAAGTAAATTTGAGGTTTATGAACTGTGTTATTGTCCTGAAATGGGTCAACCACGGACAGTGTCGGGCCACCAGAAAAGGTGTCATTTATTTACTAGGGCAAAGCTTGTGGATTACTGGCAATTGGGGAGCCACCAAACCCTAACCCTAGGGCCACATTTGTTTACATTTTGTTGTTGTTTTTTTATTTATTTTTGTTTTGAATCTGATCAGGACAGCTTAGTTAGAGGAAAAATAGGTAGGGGCAAGTTGGAAAGGGGACATAAAATAGTTTTTTGATTAGTTTTGGTCGGTTCAAGAAATTAGTGTGATAAGATAATATTTGTCTCATGTTTTTGGTTTATTGTTGTAGGGTTTGGGCTTTGCTGTATACATTTGTTTTTTTTTTTCAAGATATGTACATAGTTTTTGCACAATGTAATTAAGTTCATAGAATGTAAGATTGATATTTCAAAGATTTGTGTGATTGTTAAATTATAAATGATGACACCCAGGGAGTAAGGAGCCATACCATATATTATTTGGAGCCCCTATTTTTTTTTTTTTTTGTTTCTTTTATTATATAAAAGCGTAAAATGGGCATCGGTTGACTGATATAAGAGTTATATCAGTTCTGATCAAAACTACGTAGTTTAATACACTCATTAACTCATCATTAGTCAAAACTACGTAGTTTTGATAAACCTATGGATTATTGGATTTTTTTACTCAAATCAAAACTACGTAGTTTTGATTAGTGATGAATTAATGAGTGTATTAAACTACGTAGTTTTAAGCAAAACTGATATAACTCTTATATCAGTCAACTGATGCCCATTTTACTCAAAAACTCATATTACTAATTATAAACCAAACATTAGTCTATCCACTCATTTAATTCTGACACAAAATGCGACGGCCTAAATAGCTAGTTAAATTATAAGTCACATGAATCGCATATCTACTAACAAAACAAAAATTTATACTAGTAAATTGTCCGACAAGATTTAAAGTATCACCGCAATCAAACTGAATGCATTGTTATCGTTCTCTTTGGTCTTCACGGTTTTTATGACTTGAAGCGCACCAGAATTTACCACTAAACAACTTCCAACAATGGAAGACAAAACTAAACTTCTAATAAAGAAAGACATACTGCAACCTCCACCAAAGGAGTAAAAACAAACTATAAACTTATATAGCTACTACGATTTAAAATAGGAAAACATGAAAATGATCAATTTATCTGTATATCCTCACAAACTAGCCAATAATAAGGTTGAAATGATAATTAGGCGTCTGCAAACAAATAGCATGAAATGAGCTAGTAGTGATGACGAAACCAACGGAAAATCAGGTTGGATATGTTAAAATATATGTTTATTCAATAGAAAAGTTATGAGCCAAAAGAATTAAACCACGTACCGCCGGTAAAAAAAAGATCGACAATGGATCTACTCTCACTGCTCAGATTTTGTTCATTCTCCGCATTCGGTTGATGACAGTCTGACTTGTTCCTCTCCAAGGAGTGTGGATATGTCTACCATTCAGACCAATGATACCACTGGGTCTGTCTCTGTTTATAGTCCATGCACTGTTAAACCTACCGATGTTGTAACGATTGCTCCTCTGCGTAATAATGTTGTCGCAGCAGGCCGATACGTCTGAAACCGCCAATGGCGACCCTCCCTCCCCCCTAAACGCATACTCTCCCGCTCTCATGCAGATTATGCAAATATTTCTGCCCCAACAAAATCAGCTTCAGCTCTCTGGGAGTTCTGCAATGAGTTAGGTGCTTGGGCTCAATGACCCAAGCCCGAAGTTATTGAGCAGCTTCGAGAAATCGAAGTCGAACCATTCCAGACCTGATTCTCGACTCCAAGTCGCGGCCCCGACATGTGTCTTGGACAAAATGTTGTCTATCATGAATTTCAGGTTTTCTTTTGTTGTTTGGTTTGGAAACATCGGTTTCTTTCTCTCTTTTTTTTCTGGTGTAGCGTTCTTATTTTTGTTGTCGTTTGTTTTCTCGTCTCTCCGTCTCTGGGTATGGAAGTATTGAACCTAAATCGTATGTACGTGGAACCCCTGTTTTTAATTATGAATTCAACAACTCATAGCAATTTTATTCCTCCAGCTGCTTACATTATTCAGGACTACCATATTCTTTTCCACCTACAATAAAATGCATATCTATTTTCTATTTGTACAATTATTTTCCTCGTTTAATGAGGTGGGGAATCTTACAATTGTATCATTAAATACGACTCAAAACTAAGAATGTCTGCCCATTTTTTCGAAATACAATTATTATTGTCATGATGATCTGTTTATGTGATTAAATGAACTAATATTGCTTATACTTGATTTTTTTTTCTATTTTGGTGAAAGAAAAACACAAAGAAACTGAATTTATTTCAAGTTATTCAAATCAAATAAAAATGTTTTTAAAATTAAAAATTAAAAGTAAAATAAATAATATAAAAGTACAACAATAATTTTAAAATGCAAAAAATATAAGTGTTAGTCCATGATATTACACTCATAAGAGTTTAACTACTGTGAGCTTGATATAATAAAAAAATGGTGGATGATGTGTCAATTATAGATCCACTCTATTTAGTGGTGGAGCCACTTGGTGGTCACTGTGGGCAAGTGACCCCAATGACAAATTCTTCTTTCTTTCTATTTTTTTTTTTGATACAGAAAGGTGCCAAAATCCTATCTTGCAACGGCCTAAGGAACCTATACA
>JAYMTF010004147.1:0-13745 GCA_036897485.1 Pelargonium nanum | reverse complement strand
TCAATTTGGCATCACAGAGCTACACAAGGCATATAGGAAGCAACAATACCGTTTGTTTTGTCGACGCAGTCCTCGATGAATTTTGTATCTGATGAGAAATTGAATGCATCATTCCAATCTTTTTCTCTGCCAAAATTCAATTCATGTAAAAAAAACTTCAAACTCTTGACTCTAATTTCACCATATTGAACCTTTTTCATTGAAAAGCTAGCAATCAAAAGAAGTGAGTAACTAACACGTCCAATATGCAGAATCCGAGATGCTTCCTGATCTCGTCCCCGAAAACCGCAGATAGATTAGCGAAACTTTTGGACAGCATATTGGCGACCAAGCCCTTCGCGGCCGGATTTTTCTTGAACGCTGCAATTTTATCCTTATCGATCTTGCCATTCTGTGCAGAAGCGAGCTGCGGCGATACAATCAGCACGAAAACAACCTGAACGAACAGAATCGAAGAAACGCGACTGTTATTGATCATAATCATATCGATCGCGCTCGCGAAACCTGGAGCTTGTCAGGATCTATGATACATTCGCGAATAATGTGATCGGAGATCGATCTAGGTCTGGAATGGTTGAAAACTACTGGAAAATTGTGAAAGTGCCTAGAGCTAGCTAGGGTTTGGTGTGATGTACGGTACATGTGGTTTTTCGGAGCAAGAAATGGCTGGGAGAGAGACATGGCGAAATTGGAGGGAACCAGGAGAGATGGAGGGAGTGGTGTAAGAAGATATGTGAAGAGAAAAAAAATAATATTAATTTTTAGCCCTTTTTCAACCGTTGGATCTGGAAATCAACGGTCAGAGACGATGAGAGGACCGTGGTCAACGGGTGAGGAACAGTACGGACTTGTTTCGGTTTCTTGGCCGCTTCAAAATTCAAATTCTTGTTTTATTTTAAAATTATTAAACTTTATTATTTACAATTTTTCATAACATAATTAGTTGCACGTGTAGCCGAGAGCCACGTCATCAAAAATATTTGAACAAATTGAGAATTTGTTTGAACTTAATTAGTGATAACTCGCTGAATCATTCGTGTTGTATTATAAAATTGCGTTGCAGTGTCTTGTCTCGATTTGAGAAGTTTACCAAATTTTCCTCACCATGCTCCTAACTCCCTGCACTCCCATACTCCATGCCTATCAAATTTTGTGCCGCAACACCATCAAAGACGCAACTCTCCAAGGCAATGCCCCGCCAACCAAACCAAGATCATTGTCGCATGTACGTTCTTTCTCCAATCAGCTAGGTTTTTGTCTAAATACAACGTCTCATCTCGACTCCATAAAGCTACTCGCAATCCCCATAGAGTCATGAGCCCACGACCAGCCCCGCATGTCTATTGGCCAATCAACTTTGCAATGTTGTCGAATTGGTCGTGACTAAAGAGTATATATGCTTATTTGGTAAGAGATTTTTTTTTAATTAGGTAAGAGAAAAATAAATGCATGTTGGGCCAAACGATTTAATCGTTTTGGATTTTCTTTTAGGTATCAGGTTCGAGCCTTCATACAGATGGTATGAGGTAAAATTTATGGATTAAAAGAGGAGAACTACCCCCATTTGTGTAGCTCAACTGATCAAAAGGCAAGAGAAAAAGGACTTAATTATTCATTTTTGGAGAGGTGGAGTATCATATACTGGCCAACCAAACACTCCCCATTATAGTGGACACAATCCGAAAACCCCTCCAACTACACGACGTGGCGAGCTGTAATTGGCCACGGCTCGGAACCGGACCGAGCGAACCGGAGAGAGAGCTCCATCGGAGATCCATCGCCGTCAGTCAAATAACGTCTCATCTCTCTCACACTCTCTGTCTCTTTCTCTGTCACAGCATCAACTCGTACGAGCTTGCTACCAGTCAAATTCGTGTCTAGGAATCTGTATACATTACAGTCTCGTCCTCGTGACGTCCGTCAGTGCCTCACATGCTCTCCTCCTAATTTTGGCCTTTTCTCGGCTTCTCGCAATGGTATTTTCAAGCTACTTCTACTGATAAGCCTCCATTTTCTTCGCTCCTCATCTTCTTCTGCTTTTTGTGGCGCCTCGACTGTGTACGTACGGACAACAGCGACATTGCCTGGTATTTTCTCGCTTTTTTTTTAATTTTGATTGCAGGTTGCTTTTATTGTCTTGATCGCCGGAGATTTGTGTGTTTAGTTGATGCATTGTTGAGTACTTGCGTTCGTCGGATCGGATGATTTTGGTTTGGTTTGGTTTGGTTTGGTTTGATCTGAGATTTGGAATTGCCTTTACCTTTTAGGAGGAAGATCTTGTGATTTTGTGTCGAGAATCAACTGTTCTGTTTGGTTGCTGAGTAAATGATTTAGGAAAATGCGAGAAAATGTTGTTTTAGATCTTTTGTTAGTCACAGTTGTGTTGATTTGGTTGGATGTAGTACAAGAAGGAAATGCTGGTTACATTGATGGTTGGAGCTTGGAAGTTTTTAGGTTTTGGTTGTAAAATTTGTGATTGGATTGTTTTTAGGAACATTTGTCCGTACATGCTGGAACTATTAATATGTGTGTTAAATTAGCAATAATGATTTGTTTGGAGTTTTCAGCTGATATAATTGTAAAATGTTTGGAATGGAGCTATTGGCTTTGTTCAGGGTATGCATTAAGCGAAAAGATGAGGTAGTTCGGCTGTCAAATTTAGTGAGCCCTAATTTTATTACATAAGATCTTTTGGTTTGGATTTCTGGCTTTGTTCAGGGGATGCATTAAGGCAAGAAGATGATGTAGTTCGGCTGTCAAATAATGAGCCCCAATTTATTATATAAGATCTTTTGGTTTGGATTTCCTTTAGTTCTGTTGAGTTTATTTAGGGTTTCTGATATTGGAAAGTTATTGCAGATTACACCCTGACTCAGTGGAGCAAGTCATTAGATATTGTAGATGATTACATATGAACAAGATCCTGATGTTGTTCGGTGGGGTCTCCAGCTTTTTGACAGCAACCCCTTCTCTAATTGTGGAAATTACGGCTCTTTTACACAAGATGATGCTGATTATTATCTTGGACATTATTACAAGGAAAATCATTATGATACAGAATGTAATGATGTAGAAAACGATGAGCTCATTGCACATGCTCTTCAAGAAGAACTATCACAACTCGCAGTTGCAGAAGAACCTAATTCTTCTCTTGAAGGGGTTGAGCATTTGCAGGTTCCCGTTTTCCAGCAAGATTGGGTTGGACAGGTTGGCCAGTCTATGGAAAACTATGGTTCAGGTACATGCCAATTTCAAGAATTATAATCTAATTGAATGAATGCCTTGCTTAAATAGTATACTTACTTTTCCTACAAATTTTAGGGCAGGAGAGTGCCCAGGAGGAAGCTGATGACATGGTACCGTCAAGTTCATGCTCTAGCCCTGACGAGAAGTCATACTACGACAATGAGTGGTCATATTCTTTAGAGATGATGGATGAGTTTGTTCTTGATGATGGTGAAGTGGGAAAAAGGTTTAATCAGATGATTCCTGTTCCAGTAAGTTTAGCATAATAAAGAGTTGCCAGTTATTCCTTTTAGTAGTGATAACTGATAACGATCATATACCCCTTTCATTTGTCTATTTCCTGATGAACTTCTTAAGAGCTCCTTGTGGCTTCAGTATTTGTTGCTGTCCGTCCCTCTTTATGCTTTCTAGCTCTAGCAATTATGTAGGTTTTTTTGGTAGCATGATTTTTAAAGAGTGCCACAATCCTTTCATTTTTTTCTAGTGAATTTTATTCCACTGGTATTCTTGGCGCAATGGTATGGTTGTTGCTTTGAGTTGAGACCTTTTGATCCAGGGAAACGACCTCTATGCAAAAGTAGGGTTAAGACTCCCATACCCTACAATGGTTGGAGCCTTGTCGTCTTCTTCTTCTAAAACTTTTTTTACAATTAATCTAGACGGTTAGACATTATACATGCATTCAAAGCATTTATTTTGTCATCCCCTAAGCAGCGTAAGGTAGTTGGTTAACCCTCATTGTAGTGCTTTTATCTTATGTTATAGTTTCTGACTTCTAGACAACTTGACATTTTTCACTCTTATGTTGTGCTATTGTGCAGCATGTTCCTAGAATCAATGGGGAAATACCCTCAGTTGATGAAGCAACTTTAGATCATCAAAGATTACTAGACAGGTATATGCCTGTTTTCTAATAGTTTTTCCTTTGTTTTAAGATTTTATTTCTTTATTGCGACAGAAAAAATTGTTATTCCAACTAGTTGTTGAAGTCATTTCTGTGTTTTTGGGTTTTCCCCTTTACAGATTGCGGTTATATGATTTGGTTGAGCTTAAAGTTGTAGGAGATGGCAACTGTCAGGTAGCTTTTTTCCTCGCAGAGCAAGTTTCTTAGTGTCCCTAGTTCCTTCCATGATCTTATTTGGCTATTTTACTTTCAATTGCATCATTCATGGCTTAGTCTTTAGACACTTTTGCAAATACTGTTTGTTTAGCAGTTATTGCTGTCCAGTGTCCATCACTTTATAATAATGTACTTGAGAAATTGAAGTGAACTACATGTTGTATCTAAATAAAGAGTTTTCCTTAAATAGCTTGCTTTCATTGTGGATACGGGAAATGTGTTAGATTTTATGATCTTTGAAATGAGGAGACCAATAGTTTAGTAGTAGAATGATTTAACATGATTACTTGCGTGTATTAATTCCTTCTAGTGAGGATCATATATAATCCGATTAGATTGTTAGACAAAGTATTCATTTTTTAGATAACTTGTTGAATCAATTCAAACTTGAAGTAAACCATAGTAACTATGGATTTTTGTTTGAAAATTTGTGAAATTATAAGTGTGTCATTTATTACTGTTTGTAGCTCATCATGCTTTTACAAAGTAAATTGGGGCTTTCTTCAAGAGTCCATCTCCCACAAGTTCTGATGATAGTTTTTATATACAATCCATGCCAACTACCTTCTACTTCTAGGAACATACTGTGCAATGCCTTCACTTGTAGTTCGTTCTATGCCTTCTTTTACATAAGCTTTGCAGCTCAATTTAAACTCTATTGGTTATATTGCATTAATGCATTGCTGACATAATTGGTATGGTGTTTGCTATATTTTCTTTCTCACTAGTAACATGATGTTCCAGTTTCGCGCTCTATCAGATCAAATTTATCAAAGTCCCGAGCACCATAGATTCGTGAGACAGCAAGTTGTAAATCAGGTTGGCTGTCTAATTTTGAGACAAATTTAGCGTAGTAGTTGATAGAGAGATCACAATTTTATGGGCGGGGCTGTTGTGGGCTTGACTCAAATTGTTATGTTTCTTGTGTCGGTATTTTTCTGTCATCAGCTTAAGTCAAGCCCAGATATATATGAAGGATATGTTCCGATGGCTTATGATGACTATTTGGAGAAGATGTCCAAGTATAACTCTGTTCATTTGTACTGATCTGATTATTTGCTCTTTTGGATAAAACTTGACCTTTGTTTTTGGGATCATGTGGACAAAATATAGGAGTGGTGAATGGGGTGATCACCTTACATTACAGGCTGCTGCAGATTCGGTATGCTTTAGAAACTCTGCTACAATTTTCTTAGGAGAGGAGGTGTTTACGTGAGGTGCTTAAGCTTGTTGCATTTTGGACATTCTAATTCTTGTTCCTGATATTGCAGTACGGTGTTAAAATTTTTGTGATGACATCTTTCAAGGACACATGCTACATAGAGATTCTTCCAAATGTTCAGCGGTCAAATCGAGGTATCTTTCATTAGTCTCTGTTGGTTTTCACTCTTGATTGTAAACATTGTTATATTTAGATGTATTAGGCTCAACTGCAAGTTATAATATATAATGGAAATTGCCAATCCCTCTTATTTAGATATAAAAGACATGATTTCCATCATACTCTCTCGTGTTGATTCAAAGGTTTTGAAACATGTAAAGTTGGTGTGTGAAGTTGCAAGAGATTTTTTTTGGGCGTGTTGGTCCCAAACTGAAGTATTGTTCCATTTGAGTTTTCACAAAAATGAAGAACCATATTATTAGCTCCTATTTGTCTTTGTTGTAGCAAACTTAGGTAGTGTTTGGACTGCTTATAAAAAAAAGCGTTTGGACTAAATATTTTTTTAGGAATGAGAATGAGATTTCCATTCTCCATGATTGCATTAGGACTTCTTGGTCATGAGAATGGTTTTGGAAGGAGATTCTCATTCTTAATTCAAATTTTTTTTCATCCAAACGCTACCTTAAAGTATTTATCACTAACTTATACAAGGATATTATTGGTAACCTGAGCATAATTCGCCTACCAAAAGAGAAAGTGTACATCTATTTTGGAATAACCAAATTTAGTACTGGACATTATTTTTGGGATGTATAATTGTATATCGTCCAAATACATGCATCCATCTTTTTGCGCCATTCTGCACTGAGATAAGCACTACTATCAATTTAACTTGGCTGTGACTCTATAGTTCATCAACTCAAATATACTTCTCCACTTATTCCATCTTGATATGTGAGATGATGACTTATGTTTATCATAATTATGTACTTGTGCAGTAATCTTATTGAGCTTTTGGGCAGAAGTACATTACAACTCGATACATCCAGAGGAAGGTAAAACTCTACATCTCTTCTGAAAATTGTCTGTTGCATATGCTCTAGTGACAAAGACGAGACATCAAAATATTTATACTGAAACTTATCCTTAACTCGGTCGTTTGCCCCCCAAAGTATAGTGTGACTAGAGACATTTGTTAGGTCTGGGCTGTTCATGATTAGGAGTGGACCAAATTTTTTACCCCACCAGACCAAATGGATTCAGTCTGGTGCTTTGATAAACATCTGGTTTGGTTTGGTCCAGTTTGGGTTGGGTCCAAATTTGGGTGAAACCAAAAATTTAAATTTTTTCTTGTTCAAAGTTATTTTAGGGCTCTAAATCCACTTTTATTCGTTATTTATCATTAATTTCACTTTTTTTTTGAAACATTTCCATTAGAAGTGCATTTTAAATTTTTGGTCCGGGTCCGGTCTGGTCCGAGTTTGGACCGAAGCACACCCCTAGCTAGGTCCTCTTGGTTCACGTTCTGGAAATGAATAAATTGGTTAACTAAGTTTGTTTCAAATGTCTCGAATCCAGATGTTCCTGCATTAGAGACTCGAAAGAAGAAGAGATGGTCATCGTCTGAAAATAAGCATTTGGAATTACCGAACGAATACAATTAATCGGAGGGTAATGAAACAACTCGAGTACATCGAGCTCTATGTAACTTTTTTGTGTTGCTTTCTCTTACAGTTCTTTTTTATTGGCTTAGCTTCAAATTGAAAGGACAGAAACCATACAAAAAGGCATAAATTTTATGCTGATGTTGTGCTATTTTCTGGCCCAACACTTGTACATGTCCTTTCAGTGAACTCTAGCTTGCATTTTTTTTTCTAATAAAACTTCCATAATGTTTTTATGTTTTGCGACTTGCTGTCTTTCATGTTATATTGGTATCTGTTGAGTAGGATATAAATTGAATTATTGAAGTGAAGTTTACTGAGAATGGAAAGTTCTCTAATGTTAATGAAAACTCCATTCCAAAGTTTAATTAGCAATATGTTTAATTTGATATAAAACAAATAATTTTTTTAACATGGAGTTAACGTACATTTATAATATATAACAAGTACAATTAAGTCAACTTCGCTAGCCCTTTAACACTATTTTTTTGTCAATTGAATTACACAACAAAAGATATCTTTATGAAAGTTGAATTCACGACCTATTATAAAGCGACGTGTGTTTTAACTGTTGAGCCATCCTCTAATATTTTCTTGTGTGACAAGTCATACTTGTTCCGATAAATTTGTGTGCACCCGAATTCAATTTTTTCTTTAATCAATCCTTGAAAGATTGGCTGAAACTCATGCTCTCTTTTGGTACGAGAGTTATATTATACTGTTAATAGTTGATAGTAATTCAAACCAGCAAATTCTTGAAAAAGAATAGTGATAAAGTAGTAATAACAATAATTAATTGATTAAGAAAAAACGTTAAGCTAATAATTAGTGAATCACCAATTTACAGTACTAGTAGTGGTAGGTCCCTGGTAGGGATGATGGTGGTGGTGCAATTTGTCCTCCTCCTGCATCAACAGCGACACAAAAGACATGTTGTTCGCGTAACTCGGAAACAGCGACAGCTCTCTACTCGAAACCACACTTTCTTCTTCCACTTCCGATTCCATCTTCTTCTTCAGAATCTCCTCCTCCGCCTCTTCCGCCGCCGCCGCCTTCTTTTCCCGGCGACTTTGGCTCTCCGGCGACGAGGAGGGGAAATCGGAGGGAGGGACGTGTTGGAGGAGCCACTCGATGGTCTGGCCGTCGGTGCGGTGGCCGAGCTCGCGGGTGAGTTGGAAGATGCGGGCGGCGCTCAGGGCCGGCACTCGGACGCGGCGGCCGCGGCCTTCCACTTTGGAGTGGCGGCTCTTGAACGCTGGTGGTGGTTGTGGTTTTGGTTTCTTGGGGACTAAATGCGAGTCCTCCATTGTTGTGAAACCAAAGGAAGAAGAAGAAGAAGATAATCTGTAGATATTAGGGTTTATGTATTGATGTCGATGAGACAAGGCACAGAGAAAGAGAGGAATTGTAAGAAGATAGTGTTTATTTAGGGTTCATTCGTAGGGGTGTAGCCACTAGGCCTATTACTAGCTGGGAGGGAAATGGGAATATTAGAATTTTTATAATTATTTTTTCAAATTTTATTTTATTTGTTTAATATAACTAGCCATTTTCATTGCAATTTCATTCATGGTCGATAAAGTCTATAAAATGTGTACATTCGTGTGGGTTAGTGAAATCTGATCCATCTGCCCAAAACTGGTCGGAATGAATTTTAGATGCTTGTGAGATCGGATCAAAATTGTCAACTTTGTGGATGGGTCACCTAAGTCACCTGTTCGTGAATTTAAAAGGTTAGCTTGACCATCACGGTTGATTAGTTTCAATCCGTAGACCGCTTGTGATGATTTACACAATTATACTAAAGGGTATGGTCGGTAAATACTCTTACTTGGCTCTTCTTCTTCTTCTTTATTTTTATTTGTTGCAAATAACCATCAATTTAACATTTTCGAAATGAAAAATTGATAACTGGAATGAGGAGCTATTTGCGAGGCATATGGTATTCATATGCGATTTCCTAAAATAGTAATAAGATATCACACTTGAAACACGAACAAATGCTAAGTTGTATAAAATATAGTAATACATGTGACAAATGTCACATCATCAATTTATTGATGAAAATAAATACAAACGAATTAACATGTTTCATATGTTACACCAATAGCCTTCCCGAGAATTTGTGGCAAGAAGCGCTCAATTTATTAATCTAATTATACACTTGCCATATTTTCATTCGGATATGTCATCAATTCACCATTTGATGTGTCAGATCATACTACTCAGACACATCATTTTGTACAAAATAGCATTACTCTTGAAAACCATACCCAACATTGATTTTCCTAATGGTTCAAGCTCTCTCTTATTTGAGGTTCCACAAAAAGCATGATGGTTTATAAACTAGCAGGGAAGGCAAAACATAATCTCTTTTCAAAATTGTCCAAGCACAATGAAGTCAATGTCTGGAGCAACACATAACACGCTAGAACGATGATGCAAATGATTGTTTACCTGGTATTTGTTGTTTGCTTGTGTGGTCGTGTCATATCATGCCACGCTCGGGTCTCTGCCAAAATCCCGCAATGTCTCTTCATCTGGGCGACGGGTTAGAAAAATATCCGGTACTTCCTCAATATCCTCTGCAGGCTATAATGAGAAGATAATTATCATGTGAAGAACAGGATAATGTAGAAGGACAACGAAGACGGATTGAGGGAAAACAAAAACGAGCAATACCTGCCATATCTGCAGTAGACGCCACAACAGATAGTTAACGATCATGACCAAACAGAAAAGCTTGCCCGCCCAAGCTCCACATGAAAGATACCTGATGCAACAGATGGTAGCTTCTTAAATCAAGTGTGCTTTTTGATGTCACAATTCGAGCGGTTCATTTACAATAGGGGTAACTGCAGATTACTGTTCAGCTATGATGTCTCAAAACACATAACTACATTTCTCGATTTCCATAACATTTACTCCCCGACGTGTTTTCACTACGGGTGTAGATCATCCATTAAATGGAGAAATTCATTCTTTTTCATCATGAGCTTTGCACATGGCGTTTTCTTATGTCACCAAATATCGAATCTGGATTCAAAATTTTGGAGAGAAATTGAAAAGATGGAAGAAGATGAAGTGAAATGGGAATTAGGTTAGGATTCTTACTTGTGGGCTTCTATTTGGATGAAGTGTTCACAAAACAGAAATTTTTGGAGTTTTGGTTATAAAAGTAATCACCATAACGATGATTCAAGTGGTATATACAAGAAATTCATTTCACTGGACTAGCATTTGTAACCAAATATATATGTGTGAGCATTTCAATATAACAGCCTTTCAACAGTCTACCTTGATAGTCGTCGTAAAAGACTTTGATTGGAGCATTTCAAGGCACGATCATACACAATTTCTGTCCTGTTCGCAACATCATGCCAGTTGTATAGTTTTTTCATCTAGCGGCGAATAAAGAAACATAGAGGATCAAAATTAGCAACTAAACAAGGTGTTGAACTAATAAAAACAACTTGCTTTAATACTCACACGAAGGTGCATAACTTGAGGGTCAATACTAGGAAGTATAGCTATTGCCTTCTTAATTGCCTGCACCATGTCGCTAGGATCTGGTTCGGCAAGGACAATCATGTCATCAGGTAGAACCTAATAAGCAAAGAGGGTTCCAAAAAGTTAGCTACTAAATGCTATTATATTGAAAAAATTAACTGTTAAAACTACACAGAGCAAGCAAACAATTTGTCATAAATTAGGTAGCGCAAAAATATCAGATGAAACATACCTCCGGGACACCTCCAACGCGTGTACTGACAGTCAATAATCCACAGCTAGCAGCCTCTAATATGGCTATGCAAAATGCTTCTGTTAAAGAACTAAAATAAATAAATTTAATTAGTGAAAGTAAATGAAAGTGAAAGCAAAGCAACGTTGAAACGATAATGTTGCAGTCTCTGGTTATGCATTACACAGCTACAAAATATTCTCCTTTTAGATGATGGAATCGCAAACATAAAAATGTTTTGCATTAGTTACCTGTTTAAAAATATGTGGCCAGAAATTAGGACAGACCGTACTCGAGCATGTGGCACAGCACCCAGCATCTCAACTCGATCTTGAAGAGAATGTTTCTCCCTCATTTCTTCCAACCGCACCCGTTTAGGACCATCTCCTCCAACAATGAAACGAACCTTTACACATATTGCTGAATGATATGAGTAGGTGAAAGAAGGGGGGAAATATACAAATACAATGGAAGAAAAAAAACTATCAAACGTTATGATAGAAACAATGACATGACACATGAAAAGATGACTTAGAGTAGTTCAAGCTAATACATACCAAGACAGAAAACAAAAACAAGGGCAAAAGGCCATTACGAATGTGAATCAATTAGAAGCAGTACCCTTGTCCGAGCAAACTCACATTGGGATACGAACGACATACTTCTGGAATGACTTCAACGAGCAAATCCGCACCCTTCCGGTAAACCAATCTACTAATCACAACAATAACTATCTCACTTCTATTGAGTCGCTCAGGAGCAGGTTTGAACATAGCTGTGTCCACAGCATTAGGAATTACAAAGACCCTTTCAGGTGGCAGCCCTGATCGAAGTACTGTGTTTTCTTTACTTGTATGAGAAACACAAATGGCCTGACTCACGTCCGCTAAAGTAAACTGCAAAACCTTGTTCATGTGGATGCTTCCCGCATCAGCAAAACCATAGAGTGAGTGATCAGTGAATACAACTTTATATCCCATAGTTCGTGCATGCATCAGAGCTTCATGACACAGAGTTGAGAAGGCTTGATGTCCATGCACCAACGAAATTCTTTCCCGAATGAGGATACACCTTATAACTGGAAGTAACCCATACAAGGTCGGTAATGTGTTCTGCATAATAAATGGCCTCCATGGTACATAGTAAACTTTCAGGCCACCAGTCATATATCTCACCCCAGAACGGTTTCCATAAGCATGAGTCATAACCACCACCTGTACAATCATAGAACAATATATATTTACCTAGGGATATATAAGACCCAAATAGACAAGAAACTGATGCAGCGTCTGGTAAACAATTGGAAGCATCTCATTCACTCTAACAGAAGAATCAAAAGAGAGACTACAATATGATGGGAACCAAAAGAGAACTTTTTAATAACAAACCATTTCTCATGTAAATCTCTCCATTTTGCAGAAGAAAATACCAGAACCAAAAGAAAATTTTCCCTTGAATTTCTTTCGACTTCTTTTACATTTGTTTATTTCCCAAACAACATAAACAGGCTAAATCTGTATTGTTACTTCTTGTCTTTTAAAACGGCTATATTATTGTACAGGGCTAACGAGAGAGTTAAAGCAACAAACCAAACAAAGTTTTGTACCTTGTGACCGAGCTCCAGCAGGCATTGTGATAGATAATAAATGTGATTCTCTACACCACCAAAGTTGGGATAGAAAAAATCCGAGACCATAAGAATTCTGTGTTTTTGCTGATCACCCATGACGATGATTCACTAAACCTGCAATAGGAAGAAAAAAAACAATGAACCACAAAATGAAATCAAACTATACTTGAGAACAAACTCAATAAAAAAAATAAGAACTGCAGTCCATAACTATAACAATACTTGTTGATGAGTTTTCTAATCAAATTGAAAAATGAAACCAACAAAATCCAATAAAATCTCCTCACATTTACCCAAACATTAAGTTATAGTTAAAATCCAAAGTGAGCAAATACTGTTTCTTCACTGGTTTGGTGTTTAAATTCCAATTGAATCCATTTGAAATCAAATTCATATATCAGTTCACAATTTCTATGTCTTCTTCTTTCTATCCACAGATGAATCATCACATTCAGGATCACACATCATTTCCATGAAAAGTGAGACAAAAATTAACTAAGCCAAAGCTTGATTTGAAAATTACCAGTAGATGATCTCGTGCCTTTCCCTATCCCCAATAATTTACGAAATACTGAAATTTCATCCTCAAACGCTTGCTCAAATCCAAACCATATGATCCAGTAGTTCCCTAATTGAGCGCATGAACAGACACAAAATGGAGCAACAAATCCAAACTTGAAAAATCGCATACAATGCATAAAACTACACGCGATTCACGAAGAAACATAGAGTGTGGATTCGCTTACCTCTGAAACTGCAACAATGGAAAATTTCTCAGCTGTGCTGCGCGAGGAAGAAGACAAAGCCGTACAGGTCCGATGGAGGAGAAATCAGAGAAACGACCCGGTTCATGAGAACCGCCTAGTCATTAACGACCTGTTTGGTTAGCGAGTGAGCCAAAAGTTGTGCGGCTACACTGTAGGCCCATTTTGGGACTAAACTAGAGCTATCAATAGTCCAAGTAATAGAAATTGAGAATGAGATTCGCATTTACGATATTTGAATTATAACTCAAATATTCACATTTTCTTGCCCGTAAACAAGTTGATTCTTCTAGGATTTGCGGCTGCGGCTCCTTGGCAATTGCGGCTTTTTGGCGGCTGCGGCTTCTTGGCGGCGGGTAGGACTATCGTATCAGAGCGGTCGTGTCTCTCACATGAGAGTAGTGCCATCAGGGCATC
>JAYMTF010004146.1:0-13745 GCA_036897485.1 Pelargonium nanum | reverse complement strand
ATACTATATATTTATATTTTAAAAATAAAAATATCGAATTTTCTCCGATTAATTTTTTTTGAAAGTTCTGATTTTAAAATTTTAGTTATTGTGTTAATATTGAAATTTTAATATTCATGGAATTTAAAAATATTATATTTTCTCAAATAGGTTAAAATAATTCAAATTTTTTATGATTTGTAATATTGTGGAGAAGTGTTATATTTATTAATTTGCTTTTAAAATATCACTTGAAAAGTGAAGGCTCGAGAGTGAATGATTAAATCAAGTGACGTCAATACGAAAGTCTTTAATATAACAATTAAATAAGACGGAGACCCGATCAACGCTGTGTAAAAAAATCTAGTATTAAACCATAAAGTAGAGTCATCATAATAATAAAAATTATATAAAAAAAGCCCAAAATGGAAGAGAAAAAATAAAGAGACTCCAAAATATGCAGCCACCATTTCTTAGTCTTCTGAATGTGACAACCACTAGCTTCCATGAAATCATGAGTCATGACCATCACTCACTCTCTTTCTTGGAGATATTTTCTCTACTATATATATACATACATGCATGAATATGGGGTTTGGTTTTGGATGGTGATAGTGATCAATATATATTTCTCATTTTTTAAAATATTAATTAAATACAATTATGAAAACATAGTTCTCAATGCTGATCACCACCTAAAAATATCTTCTATATTTATAATATTATTTTCATTTAAAAATATATTTCCTAGCTATGAGTAGTGATGAAACATATTTGAAACTGTAACTTTTACATTTACACTTGCTTAGATATGTTTTAACAAAAACAAGAAGTCACAGTCTATGTTTGTCGTGAAAGATATATATTTCAACTTGTTCTCTAAATTAATTGTAGGTTTTGCTAATGAATCCCATTGACTTTACTGGTTATTTTTTTACTAATTAATTAAATGTTAGATTAAAAACAATTGTAGAAACCAAACTCTATGGAGCACAGCAAGCAGTCATGTGAATTGGACATGAAAATGATAAGAATATTCAATTTTATCTTTTGTTGGTAGCAAATGTGCAGTGCAATTAGAAGAGTCAAAAGCATCTAAATAATTGTATAAAAAGGTACTTAATTGTTAATCTATTAACAAATAAAGATTAGTGATGTGTCACTCTTTAAAAAAGTGAATGGGATTTGGGGATATTAATTGGATCCCCAACTAACTTGCAAATTTTACACTTAGCAATTAACTAGTTTGTAATGTTTGCACTTTGCACCCTCTATCTACCTTTAATCAATTAATTAATTATGCTTTAATATACTAATTACTAATTTCCTTCTTAAATGTTCCCATGATAATTCTATTAAAACTTTAGATTGTATGTCCCAACTAGCGGTCTATCTCGTTTAGGTAACGAGCTCTTGCCGGGTGACAAGCGATAAGGCAGGATTGTGATAATGCGACGACGGTACTGTAACAGATGGTTGCGAAAAATGTGAATCAATAATTTATTTTTTATTTATATTTTTTTAAAATTTAAACAAAACATACAGTTTACGTGTTAAAATAAGATAAAACAAGAAGATTGAGCTACACAACAAGAGGAGTAACTCTCCTCTTTTAACCTAAATAATCCACCCACTTTATACCGTCAGCAGAGAGACTCGAACTTGTGACGGGAATCTAAAATGTTTAAACCGCTTAGCACAACCCGTTTCGAAAAATTTAAGATAATTAATTATTGCAGATGTTACGAATTTTCAAATCGGATAATTATCTGTTTCTAGACAGAACCGCGTAATGTTCTGTGTAATTTACCATATTATTTTGAATAGATGAGCTACTGTAATTGTAGTCCTCATTTTTAACCCATCCACCAAAAGCTATGTTGTGCTTTTGCCATTCTGGATCTGAAAATCAGCTTCCTTAAAACCCGGAAGCCACCTCAAATCCAATCCAATGCTTCACTTTTCTCTGTTGATGATTCAATAAACGATTCTTCACTGAATAGCTTCAGGTGCTTCCTAAATTCCTTCCACCATCTCCATGTCTTCTTCTTTATCCTCTTTCTGCTCCACCCACCAACAATACAACAATTGTTACTCATTTCCTTAAATTTCTCAAAGACGCAGTTTTTAATGAGACAGTAACGTCAACAATCGTTGACAAGTGGCAATTTCAAGCTCACTACACACACAGGATTGAAGATTCCCATCTGGGTTTCCTGAATGATCAATGCTCATTGCAGCGGTCAAGAATAAGAAGCTGCTTTCACTTCTGGGTATGGGACAAAAATCCAATTTTTTTTGTGAAGAAATTGGTTGTTGGGATTTGGGGGTAGGAAGTGACCACTGATTGAGCTGAAAGTGAGCTTTTTGAGGTTGTGGGTATTGAGGAAAAATCGGTGAAACCATGATATCTTCTGGGATAAATTTGGTTATGACGATTATAGGATTTGCAGTGAGCACCATGTTCATTGTCTTTGTGTGCACGCGTCTCATCTGTGCTCGGATTCAGCTCACTGCTTCACGCCGATCCTTCAATATCGCCTCCAGATCCGACCTTAGCATTGTAAGTGAAGATGTTTCTGTTATCTGGGTTTGCTCAATTTGGATTTAATTTCTGTAATTTGACAAATTTATAGATTGGTTTCAGTTTCTGGATTGGTTCTGTTTTTGTAACTGGGGTTTTTGTGTTTTTCTTATGTTTGAGGTTTACTGTTGTATTTGGGCCATTTGGTTTCACTTAAGGTCTGTGCTTTATATGCTGAATTTGCGTGTGAGCTTTGTTGCTAGACATGGTTCTTGTTTTTTTTTTTTTACTCAAGTCTTGTGGTTCATATGATATGCTCTCTTATCTCTCTTGTGTGATTTTGGGAATTTGAATGTGATGGTAGTTTGTTAATTGAATATCAATTGAACTAGTGTTTTGCCTTTCTTGAGTTTATGCTGAATTCATACTGATCATTACTTCTTTTATGGTTTAGCTGGAACGGGGTTTGCATGGTCTAGAGCCGGTAGCTGTAGCCAACTTCCCGACAAAGAAGTATGGCGATGAGTTTTTTTCAGTAACTGAAGATGCGCAGTATGTTCTTTTTTATCCTTCCATACTGCATGTTTTGTGTTTTCCACGCCCTTTTCTACTTTTTTTCCTCATTTAGATGAATGTATTGAGTATTGACACATGATGCATGGACTCTGCCTTGCCTGCACTTTATTTGCTAAATTTCATTTTCATGAATGTGTACATGTTGTTTGCGTGTAGCGTGAATGAAGTACAATAGTACATACAATATCACATGTATCTCTCTTCTAAAGTTTAACTTCAGTTAATCACCATGGTGAGGCAAGTATAGTGAGTGCTGTTCTTCTGATTAATAGTTAAATCTTTTACGTGTCATGGTATACACTTTGGCTAAGTTTGGCTCTTATGAAGAGAAATGTGGGGTGTTTCCTGTGGATTCATGTTGAGCATGTGTTGATGAGTTTGTTGATAGATAGGTTTTGAATCTAATATTGAAGATTATTTACACAGAGCAGGCAAGTGTAGGGGTTCAGACAGAACAGCATGGGCTCATGAGAATATTGCAACTGATAATAACTATTAGGTTGAATTTTTTTTAGGGATTGCATATCTGTTATGCAGTTTGTTTAACATTTATGAAAAACCTTTAAAAGTTTGAGCTTGGGTGTCCATTCCAAAGAACACTAGGCACCTCACTACATGTCCAAGTGTGTGCAATCTCTTGAAGTTTAAGTACTTCAGTTGTTTATGCTGTACTGTTACAAGTGCTCATATTAAATTTACATCACTAAGTGAAATATACGGTAGGGTTTGAAGAGGTTGTATTAGTGGTGCTGTTCATAGTTAATGTGCATTAAATGACAGCATTTTCCATAAAGTAAGCATGTAGTAACCATGATTGCGCTAAAAAAAACTATGATTGGTGGTGATGGAGAAAGTTGTCTTCATTTTGCAAACTTGTACTATGACATTACGTAATTAAGGAGGTCATGTCATCCCGATTCTTTCAATTTTCTTTCCTCCTGAACCTTTTGTCTATGGCAGCTACACTTGTGTCATTTCATATATGCCATTGATCATGATTCATATCCTTATGTCACACTGCTTTTGAATCAATGTGAAGCACATCGTTGTATTCAACAATAAGTGGCACTTTGATGTAGTTATGGATCCGATATTACATAGTTATAGCAGATATTACACGTACCGATCTGGGTATGATTTCAAGTTTCAATTTGTGTGTTGTCAAGCTGTTGTGCCATTATATTCAGAATGAGAGTTATGGAACAGTCTATTTAAGGTTTATTTTGTCCTTTTTGGTATTTGATGACATATGATTGAGTGAGCATTGTCTGTAAATATTAAACTCTGCTCCAAAGCAGAGTGTCAAAACAAGTCATTTGAATGCTCTTGTCTGCCATGTTTGCATCTTAGCCTTCATATAAAGCAATATCATGTTTCGTGGACTACTGTATATTCTTTCCTTTCTGCATAAAACAAAAATTCCTTGCTGCTAAGCATTTCAATGCCTCATGAAGACAAAAATGCTTGGTTCCCGCAACTGCAATACTCTATCGGTAGAGGACAAATATCCTTTGGTTAAAATGAGTTCAAACCTTAAATCTCATTTGAATTAGAACACAGAAGCCTATAGTGACCATTTCTATGGGAGCTGTTCAGGCTACTTGAGTGTTAGTGTCTATGGGGTTTTCTTTTGATTATCGAATTCACTTTCTCAAACCACATGATCAAATTTGAAGTGGCAAGAGGAAGATAAACAAGAGTATAGTTTTGACATATTATAGTTATACGAGGGATCAAGCAGTGTGTAATATATTATTCTTTATGGATAGGAAACTGCTCTATAATGGCATTTTGGAGAACATAAAAGATCAAGAGTTAAATTCTGTCAGTAGAAGGCAGTGTTTTTTTATTTCATCAAAATCATAAAAATAAACCATGATTCATACGAGTGGCAGAAGAAGAATGAATTTAGGTCCAGAACTAAAATATAGTGAAGCCTTGTCCAAGATACTCGACGCCTGTATCAAGGATGTTTTTACCATCTGTTCTATCATAAATTTTGGTTTTTCGGGCAAAAGACATCTTTTCCTCGATGTCATGTTTGTAAAGTATCCTTTCTATTGTTGGGTGCAATGATACCCATGTGCTCTATTGTGATGGGTATTTTTAGTTTCTGAATTTTATGTATATTTTGATGCTATAATCCATTTTTTATTCAGATAATATCCATGGACATAAATGAGGGGCATACCATTTTCCTTGTTTGTTCAGATTATTGTGTCTAGTGTCTACAGTTACATTTCTTGAATATCTGCTTATCAAATTATGAATTTGTGCATTTGGCAGATGCACGGTTTGCCTGGCAGAATACCACGGGGAAGACATAGTGCGTATCCTCCCTTATTGCGGGCACTTCTTTCATGCAACCTGCATAGATATATGGCTTCAGCAGCATTCTACTTGCCCCGTATGTCGAATATCACTGCGCGAGTTGCCAGAGAGGAAACGCTTGATGCAACCCTTGTTCAGTTCCGCTATCAGATCTCATTACAGCTTGGAGTCTTTCGATACCCATACTTATAACTGTTTAATGAGCAGACACGGGCTTTCGTCAAGAAGCCACGAGAACCCGGGGATGGATCCCATTCAAGAGGATCAGTATCCACCCGAAGCTGACGGGGCCGAAGCTGTAGAGAACATGTCCTCCTCAACTGAGTGTGGTCAGAGCACAAAAGACTCTGGAAACAAACATGTTGAAAGCCCATCAAATCCATAGGTATTATAAACCTCAGATGAGAAAGCAATTGGTTGATTGCTACTGTGTTGTGTGTTAGTGTATATATATTGCACAAGTGATGTGTATTGTTCCTCCACAATAGTTAATGATGGAGCAGTTTTGTTTGCTCAGTTGTAGAATAGAGTTAGTTAAAATATTGGCAGAGGAGATCATTATGCTCCCTGTTTGGTCCCTGCCTGGGCTGGGCACATATGTACATGTGTGAGATGAGTCATTTTGAACATTGTCTTCCCTGAACTAGAATTGTTTTATTCGGTTTACGAGATGAAGCATCTGACGTCGGTGGGTCTTTTTTTTTCGGAACGCTATATACTACTCTCTCCGTCCTAAAATGGGTGTATGTGTTTTGTATAGGTTGGTTTCATGATGAAGTGAATGTTTTTGTCTTATAGACAATACCAACAACACCTGAAACTCAACATGAGATCTCGAGTGGATCAAACATCTTAAACCGAGGGAATATATTTTGTCTCCTGAAAACATGATATTGTCGATGGTATGAGACCTTTGCTAGAAACTACAACATGCACATGTACATTTCATATAAATGTGGTCCATTTATTTCAGGTAGGTCTTCACTCAATTTTTTTTTAATTTTTTTCTCCCCCAATGTCAAACTGGCTTATATTAAATACCCACAAAACTAAGGTAGGTTTTTATTTAATTTAATTTAAGGATTTTACATTTTGTATTGAGGTTGTGATTAAATGAGAAGGTTCTCAAATTTCACGATCCCAACGACCACCATCTTCTCTTTATTGCACACCTGAAATTTTTTCACATTTATGTCTTTGACCTATACCTACCTCATTAACTTCTCACATTATTTAATTATTAGGACGGTGGTCCATTTGCAAGGTAAAAATAAAACTATCAAAATCTAAAATATTACAATTTGAATATTTAGGTTTTTAACATTGGTTCAATATTGTCTCCATGAAAGTTCGACATTCGAAGAGAATTCAAAACGTCTTAATTAACATGACTTGGTTATGCATAAAGTAAAGACAAGCAATTAAGGCGTTGGTGTTTATCAGGTTATGACTAATTTGCTATATTTACTTTTGGCCAAGTGAGTTAGTATTCATCAAGTTTAGCGAATAAGATGTATAGTGTTTTGTATTTATGTTCATTATCACTTGATTGGGCCCGAGTCTAAAGGGGCGGACGGTTAGTTCGTGAAACCAACAGCGAACCGCTCAAATTCACACGGTTAACATTTCTTCTCAAACGTATAGCCCTCGATCAAAAAAGTTGCAAAAATTTTGAACGGTGTGGTTAGAATACTAAGAGCACATAGCGGTTCAACCGTCGAACTACAACCCTAAATACAATTAACATATTTGGTTGAATTAATGTATGAACAATATTAGATGATGAATTGATGAAAGCAGTAAATGTGGAGGTTAATTACTGTGCAAGGGAATTGTGGTGTGAATGGTGAATATTAATGGATTAATTGAAGTAAAGAAAACAGGTTGCTTTCAGGAAGTAGCTGTCTCTTGTTTATTGCAAGTAAACATGATTATTATTAAAGTTACTTCTCCCACCTACCTTACCACTCTAATAAATGTAACATGCATAGCTTTACCTTTCTTATTTAAATATCTAATTTGAGAAAACAAAAATAATAGATATTTATTAATATTTACATTGACTAAGTGTACCGAGCTTTTGTCAAATAAGATTTGGAACTAGCAAAAAGAGCATGAATCTTCCATCAAAAGTGTGTCAAATAAGAACAATGATATAACACTAATTGAACACGTTATCAACATCAATATATCAGGATAGATTAGATCAAGGTGTTTAAACACTTTAGTCTTCCTACTCTCGATATGAGATGAGTTTGAGTTTAAATGAGAGAGCTACTTACACAATTGATAGAAATCAACGTACAAGCGTAACAGCCAAAACTCGATTTTGAGAGCTCAAGAAAAGAAAACGCTTTAGTCCATTTGCTTCGTTGATAGTTGCTAAATTTACGAAAACTAGTAGAAATATATAAAAAGATATTACACTTTGTAGCACACCAACAAACAATTCATTGAAATACATAGGTTATAGGTATACAAACCTACCAAATTCCAATCACAAAAACACAAAAGAAAAACAAATCACCAAAAATCAATGTCATATCTTTTGCAGTAAAATAAACAATATAATTGACTTTATTGATTTATTAACGTACGTTGCACTCCAGAAGTCAAACCCTGGGGTTGACCTTAGCTCTAAGAGTGTTCTTCATGACCACCGTGAACTCCAGCTTCCCGGTGAAGTCAACATTGGATCCCGGCGGGTCGGCGCTCCACCGGAACTCCTGCACCATCCGGGCCAGCATGAGGTGCACGTGCACCGTCGCCATCGCCAGACCCGGGCATATCCTCCGACCCGCCCCGAACGGTATCATCTTCACTCCTTTCACTCCCGTTATGTCCGCGTCTTCTTTTCCGGACACAAACCTATCCGGGTCGAACCGCTCCGGATCCGACCACAGCTTCGGATCCTCCGAAATTCCCGGCAGGTAGATCTCCACGTTCGTCCCCGTCGGTATGTCGTACCCTCCGAGCACCGTCGGCTCCATCACGGCGTGCGTCAGCGAGAAATGCGTCGGCGGGTGCTTACGTAGCAGCTCCTTCACCACCGCATGCAAGTACGGCATTTTCTCCACGTCATTCTCGTCCACTTTCTTGTCCCCACCGACCGTGGATCTTATCTCCTCGTACAGCTTGTCCTGGACGTGGGGGTTCGCGATCAGCTGCGCGATTCCCCACTCCAGGACGTTGGCGGTGGTATCCGTACCACCGTTGAGAAACTCGGAGCACAGAGTGACCAGCTCCGAGTTCGTCGGGCCGGACTTGCGGCCCTCCGTTTTTAGATCGAAAAGAGTGTCGAGATATGAAAACGAGGTGGCTGCAGGGTCCGACCCGGGGTTTTCAAGGGCTCGCCTTCGACGGTTGATTATTTGCATGACGAAGTCGATTTGTTTTTTACGAAGCTCCATGGCTTTCTTGCGCTGTTTGGAGAAGAACGGGCTGAGGAGGGGGAGGTAGTCGTCGATTCTGGGGACGAGCGTGATGAGCACGTCCTTCATCATCTCGTCCATCCTCTTCACCGTGTCCTCGTCCATCTGGAGGCCGAAGCACATGGTGAGGAGGATGGAGAAGAAGGCGAAGCGGGCGTTGTTGAGGACCCACACGAGGTCGAGGTTGGCCTCGGCCTCTGTGCGGATGCGGTGGACCATCGTGTCCATCGCATTGGCCCGGACGTGGCGAAACTCCTTCAGCCTGGTGGAGCTGAGCATGTTCTGCACCATGTTGCGGCGGAGGGAGCGCCACTCCGGGCCGTAGAGGGCGGAGTTGACGGTGAACTTGTCGCAGCTAAAGACGGTTCGGGTCGGGTTCTCGGCGGGTCGAGTAGCAAATAGAGTGCCACGTTGGATTAGAGCCTCATGGACTAAATTTCCGTCGCTGAGTATGATCATAGTGGTGGCACCCATCCGCAAGGTGAAGATTGGGCCATATTTTGCTCGGAGTTCTTTGACGTATTCGAAGAAGGGCTTGCCGGAGAGAGCGGCCTGGAAGAGGTTTCCGACGACGGGCCAGCCGGGAGGGCCCGGAGGGAGGTTGAGACGGCGCTTTTTGGAGCTGTGAGATCGGAGAAAGATGAGAGCTAAGGCTATGAAAGCAAGAACTGTGAAGATGGTGTGGTAATAGGAAGAGTCTAGTGAAGAGGAACCAAATATGGAGGTCATTTTGGAGGAGTGACAAGTGAAGTGGAGAGCACAGGGTTTATAAGAAGACAAGACTTGAGATAAAAGCACAGTTTTATGAGGTGGTTTTGTTTGAAATTAATACTCTGTTTTATGTAGTCTTTGTCTTAGAATTTTGCATCTACTTCTTACACTAGGATTTAATTCTCTTAATTATTCGATAATGATTTTTTTTCAAATTACAGGTACAAAATTGAGGCTTAAATATCAACCCATTTAGACAAGCATGACAAAGAGATCAAAATTCAACTCGCAAACAAAAAAAATAACATTATTAATTATTGAGCTGCAATGACTAAAACGTTCTAAATAATTAAACTGAATGCACTAGAATTTCCATATCTGATTGAAGAGCGTGAACAACTAACAATAATTGCACTTGCAGCTTAAGTCGACCACATGAAGGTTTCTGCTATCCGCCCCTCATCATCATCAGGTCTGTAATCTGATTTGGCAGCAAACTCGAAGGTTAATCCAAGGTCTCCGACCAAAAGCCACATTTTCTTACTCTGCAATCGTCATTACCGCTAAATATCTCTAGTTGCTCTGTGTGCACACACCAATCAAAAAAATCCACCGCAAATCTACGTCGTTGTCACCTCACTTTGCAAACCCTAACACCTTAACTTGTTATCAAGCAAGAACTCGATGTGTAAGCGAGAGTGACTGCAATCTGCATACCTAAAAGACCACCGCCACTATAAAAATAAAAAACAGTTATATACGTACAAATTTTTTAACCGACTCTCGAAACAACTTATTTCTCTCAAAACCCATAACGTCATTGTCTCGTGGCCACTTAGTCAATGCTAGAATTTATTATTTTAAGCTACTTGCTCGCTGTATTTGTGTTAACACTGATGTGCAGTTATTGTACCCTTATTAATTATGGGCATTTAAAAAAAATTCTATAAAAATAGGAGAGCATGAAATTACAGATAGATAAGCTGAGTAATAGGTGGGTGGACTATTTCAGTAACAAACTCTAGCTTAATTTACTACGTACGTTGAAAGTGCAAGTCTATTAAATGCATTAAACAATGGGCACAGCAAAGGTAGCAAAACTAGAGACAATTGTTTTGATACTGTCTTGTCCTCTCAATGCTCTTGTATTCACTACATTAATTTAAAGCATACAAAAACTAGCTGGAAAACCATTGAAATATCATTATTGCCTTATTAACATATTAATTTGACGTGTAAAAAGCTAAAAGAGCTATGTACTCATTATGTTATATTGTTTATAATCCGTAAACTTGTTAAATACAGTAAACCACGTGGTACTATGTTAAGGTTGTGTTTGAGAACATGAACTTAATTTAAAATTCGTTATTTGAAATTTTAGATTTGAAATATTATATTTTCAATATAAATATAATATTCGAGCAATATCATATTCTAAGCATGTTTTGAATGTTATTTGATTTCACTCAAATCCAAACTCTAATTCTTATAGTTCTCAAAGACATCGTTTGACCCAAATAAAAATTTCAAATGAAATAATAGTTCCCAAACACGCCATAAAAAAATTTATAAACTCCAAGAAGCCATCATTTTAGTAAACTTTACATCAAACTAATGACAGTTTATTTGTATAGATCAAAGCTAAATATATAGTACTCTAACTAGCATTTTCGTAAACTTTACACCACTTAAATACTACCATTTGATCATATGAACTAATCATTTAAGTGAACATTGTAATCAAATTTCTAGAGAATTTAATTATTATAATTTAATCGAATTAATTCGTAGCAAAAGAGCGTTAGTTGCCAATCTTAGTAGCAATGTCACTGTTGTGCTGTCTTACAAGTTACATATCCACATACATACATTAGTGGTCTGAAATCAAATTTTCCTGTAATAGCTGGTGACGATGTTGACTGAACCATCTTCATTAGATCACAAGCACAAAGTCAAGCAGCACCGATCTCTCGTTTTGAAAGTCGGTCAGTATTTCATATATAATAAATTGCGGGGTCTAAGACAACAATCTCTTACTTTGATAGCATGTTAAGATGTTGCGGTTTGCAGAGCGGCGACAACGTAGATTCGTGGTGTTTTTTTATTGGTGTGTGCGAAAGACAACAGAAGGTATGTGGCGGTAATGACGGTTGCAAGGAAGAAAAATGTGGCTTAGAATATAGTGGTTAATTCGGACCCCTCAAATCAGCCTTCGAATTTGCTTTTGTATCAAATGATAAATTCGATGGTGGCGAGGAACAATTGACTTTTTATATTTTTTTTTTCTTTTCCTTCGATTTGAACTTACAAATTACTAACTTTCCACTCTAAAAAACTATCTTAATTGTTAGATGGTTAACTAATTAAATACTATGTACTTTCTAATTAACGCACAGGTTGTGATTTGTGAATGATACAACTCTACTGTTATAGTGTGACACATTAATGAGCTACTAATAGTAGTTAGTGTATGTGGCCTAATCTTAAAATCTCTCGCTAATTCATAAAAGTTTGGTTCTAAATAAATCATTACTAAATTATTATGAATATTTTATACCAAAAGGGTGTATGGAGAAAAACAGATTAAAGTCAAAGTTAAGAACGGTCCTCCTCTCGAGAAATTAAATATTACAGGCTCAATGTTCTGCCAAGGATTAAAAACATGCTACTTTTTTTTACAGTTCCTTCACAAATAACAATGCTAAAGTTTGACTATTGTTTCAATATAAATACATAGAATCTTCTTGCATTTTCGACCTTATTAATGAATACTACTAGAAGATACTGATTTGTGTAACAGGCCCAACCCAAGTACCGCCCAATTTATTATATAATTCGGCTTCCTATATATCTTATATGAAGCCCAAAGCAATCAATTGTGTTCTTATTTTTATTTTATTTGTTTTTAAGTTGAGCTACACAACAGGGTGTTACTCTTTTCTTTTAATCCAAACTCCACCCCACCCGACGCAATGAGATTTGAACCCACGACCTACTACGTGGAGATGTGTGTCTTGACCATTGCGCCACCCCCTAGAGGGCTGCATTCTTTCGCGACGACTGCCCAACGCACGAACCCGCGAGCCGAGTAGGCCTTATTTAAACCCTTGACCTGATGAGTTTGAACTTCAAAGCCACCAAATCAAGGGGAGGTTGGTATTGTGTTCTTATTTGGTCTATCAACAAACAAAACTAGATCTCAATTTGTTTGGAATCTAACTTATTATGACCATTACAAAATAATTCTTATATTATGTTTTGATGTGAATACAAATATACAATAAGGTAACAATTGTTATTTGAATCTATTTTTGCAAGCAATTTGAAATTTCATGTAAAAACTCTAATTTGGTATTTGAACATTTGGACCATATTTAGTCTTTGAGCTTATTTTATAACCTAAATTAGTCTATAAACTTTCAAGTATGAACCAATTGCGGTTTGTTTTTTTTGCTAATTGGTCTGATGTGAAATTCAAAATTTATTAAATAATTCTTTTTGTTCAATATATTGTTTCACGGACGAGGCTATTCAGATGTATTAAATGACTCACGCGACCAACACATAACCCGCCACATCAACCAAATATATGAGAAAATAATAATAATTTAATATAATTTACATGTATATTTTAAATAAATAAATTGATTCACCAGCTATACCTATCAAAAGTGTCAGAATGTATTATGTGCTTTTGGTATTATAAGAAGTCTAGAAATTGCAATTGAAGAAGAGTAAAAACACAGAAAGATACTTAGAAGTAGAATCTTCTTATAAAAGCCATGAAATCCTTGAAAATTTCATTTGTAAGTATTATAATCTTCATTAGATAATCTTCAAGTCCTGCTCCAATCAGAATCAGCTAGTTGGTTTTTTATCTGTGATGGCTCCTTTAAAGACAACCAATCAGGCATTGGTTGGGAACTCCTGGACAGTAGAGGAACCCCTGTGGCAAGATTTTGTAAACCGGCTAATGGCCCAAGTGTTTTCAGTGCGGAAGCGGACGCCATTCTAGATGCATGTAACTTTATTTTTACTTACATCTTATCTAATTTTTGCATCTTAATTGATTGTCTTTTGTTATATAGGGCGATCAATCAGCATGATGAGACTTCCAGTATTGGAGAGGCTAACAGCAGAGCGGCTATTGCAGATATAACTCATGTAGTTTACAATTGCCCTCTCAATGGCAA
>JAYMTF010004145.1:0-13752 GCA_036897485.1 Pelargonium nanum | reverse complement strand
ACGAGGTGGAGTAGAGTCCCTTGAAGCGACTACCGCTTTAGGTAGCATTACGGCTTTACAGCAAGGCAAAAAGTTTTTGTGGTGTTCTAATCAGGCGTGGAGGCTCAAAAAGATGTCCCGTGGAAGGTAGGCCCTTAGGGAGGCTTGTGGAGGCACGAAGAACTCTCACTCAAAAGTGTTGCCAAGAATGCGGGATGGAAACAAGGATCTTGCGGTACGCGCAAGCACCATATTCTAGTTCTCGTCGAACTTTACTTTTGTTTGTTCAAGCTCCCATTGACATCTTTTGAAAGATAGCTCAGACTTTCGTTGAAAATAAGCCTTCAACGTGATGTTTTGGAGTGTTTATTTACGAAGAATTGGTGTCAAGCACTAGAGTTGTGAGACGACTCGTGGCTCAATTGTGACTTGACTTTGTGATAACATGACGTTCGACATATTGCCACATAATTGATATTGCCAACTATTACTTTTCTAGTAGCATCAATTTAGGAAATGTACATTACTAAATGTTCATATATGAAAATATGCATATCACTATCTCGATTATTTGAAGCGAGTTTCACTTAGCTTACGAGGCGCTGAGCTGGATCTCAACATTATGGCACGAGACCCTCATTCATGAAAATATGCATATCACTGCCTCGACTTTTAAGTGCATATAAGATTTTGCTTGACCTTCTTGAAGGACCAAGGGCAGACTTCGCCACAGGCCCACCTCGAATACTTGAAACAAACTCATCTATTTGACTTGATGGGTGGGTTGACCTGATTCTACTAGAGCCTTCAATATTAACATGACATCCAAGTATATATATTGGTTTCGTTTATCGCGATAAACATTATAAAATATTGGTCGCATTAGTTTACTTTTATTTTGGCTTTTAGTCTATTGAGTTTATTGAGATTAAATTTTTTAAACTAAAACGAAACAAAATATCAAACATATTAAAGTCATTTACAGTACACATCACGAGAGATAAACTTTCCACAACACGCGTAACGAGATAACAAACTTTACTAGATTTAAATGGCAAAACAAGTTATACAAATTCACACTAAAAACATGTTATGAATAAAAGGAGAGTTGACCAATAGTCATTTGTACAAAAACAGAATTAAGGTGGAGGCATCACAAATTTTCTGATTCTTTATTTGGTAAGAAAATAGCCGTTATAATATTGACTTTTAAAAAATAATTAATAAATCTAATTACTGAGTACTTTTATTTTAAAGAGAATTTTAAAAACAAATTAATGCATCTACCTACGCAAAGACACTGTTAATTTATTGAATTCCGAGTAAAAAAGTAACTAAGTTGTAGTAAATACTCTGGTTTGGTTTGATGGCGAACAATCCAACGGCCAGGATCTGTCAATAGTTTTAATTCTCAAATAGAGTCCAATTTTATATAAACCACATGGCATTGAAACTTAAAGAGGTCAAAGCTCAAAAAAATTGCAGGACTCACACAATCAGTACAGTCATGTCCAACACCGATTCTCCGACCCCGAAATCGCCACAACCTGACCTCGCCGGAAACGGATCCTCCGCCATCCCCTCCGACCCGCTCCTCCAACCTGGATCCTTCATCGATTCCACCACCGTCTCCAATGGCGAAACCGAAACCGAAACCGAAACCCTAAACCGCCAGGAGGCCGCCATACCTGCTGAGCCGTTGCAGGCTCGCAGGTTCTCTGACGATGGAGTCGCGCCGGCTTCGGCGGCACCAGACAGCTCGACTCACGTGCCGACGCCGGAGAACACTGAGTCCTCGGCGGAGCCCAAGTCGCGGAGGAAGAGGGCGTCGAATGCGACGATTTCGTCGGAGAGGCCAGATTGGTTGCCCTCGGGTTGGGTCGTCGAGGATAGGGTTCGTGCCTCGGGTGCAACGGCTGGATCGGTTGATAAGGTTATTGCTACTGCCTTTTTTATCTCTTTTCTTTTTGCTGGATAGTTGATTATGAAGATTTACTGTCTTGATTTAATGTTTTTCAATTTTTAAATCTTGATACAGCTTTATCGTATCTAATTCTATTATCTAGGTATATTCGAGGTTATTTTGGTTGATTGTGTTGAAACTTATTAGGGCTACATGAAATATTTTTAGGAATAAATGTATATAAAACTCATCAGTTTAAATATCATTATGGGTTTGGGGTTTCATAATTCTCAATCATGGATTTTGTTCAATCTTATGTCATTATTTCATACTTGATGGTACTTATAGATGGATCCTTTTCAGTCAAATCACTGTTACTGTTTTGCTGGAGTTGTCACTTACAAGAAACCACTATGTTGTGTACAGTGATTACAAGTCTTTGTTGTGATAATATTGGCCTTGGCCCCATCCTGTCTTCTCGTGGGAGTTAAGATTACTTACCTTGTAAAAGAAAAAAATAAATAAGAAGGATCTTAATATTCGGTTAGACAGAATCTTAAGAGTGCGTTACATGCATAGATATTCTTAATAAGTTGGGGAAAACGACAAGGATCTTGCGTAAGCAATGAGAGCCGAGTATCATGCCATATTCGGTGATGTCTTTATGGTTTTTGTGCAAGTTATCGGCTTGTCATGTGACTCCTTATTGTTAAGATTCACTCTTCTTTAAAAGATAGTTTTCTTGGAAATTTAACTCACCCTCCAACTTATAAGGGGAAGCTCGAATCTTTGAAATGGTTTTATGCTTCTTATTCTGCTGCCAGTTGGTTACCATATACTGGGTGCTTGCTTTCAAAACAATAATAGTTTATAGAGACAGTAAAAAAGGTCGGTGATTTAGAAATTTGTTTCCTATTTTGGGGAATTATGAAGTAATGGGTTAAATCTGTAATTAGTGGGTCTGTGGAGCATTTTGTAGTGGCTTAGCAAGGAGGGCAATCTATTTCCTTCAACTGGGGCTAGTGGACTATCTATTCATTTTAGTTTGTGATGGCTATTATTGTGTCTCTTGCTACTTTAGTGCTTAGACCCTCCACCCTAGTTTACTGCTATAGGTGAATGCTTGTATTCCTCGAGAGCGGCGCCTGACCATTTTGCTGTTAGAGGTGTCAAGTGGTGGCAATTATAATTGAAACCCACCAATGCCCTTAACCTTGGGAAGGTAAAAATGCACAAAAATCGGAAGCGTCCATTGTCTAACGGATATGACAGAGGTCTTCTGAATCTTAGGTATATGTTCAAATCCTATTGGATGCAACTTTTTTCCACATCACATATATAACCCTCCCTTTTTAGATTTCTATATCAAGAAAGATTCTTTGACTCTTTTAAATAAAAGACTTCACTTACACAAGACTTACTCATTTTATTCAAGATCTTATTCTTATAAGAAGAATTCTTACTCTTAGTATTTATAAAATGTTATAAATAGTAATGATCGGTTATGTAAAAAAAAGGCAATCTCCAGTATTATTGAAAGATAAAGACAAAGACTAAGAGTGATCCTTTTTTTTACCCTTGTAGCTTAAGTATAAACCGTTCCGTCTGTTCCTTGAATGCCTCTTTCAAAAGGGATTTGGCTTCCTCGGTGGATGTGATATGATTTGTTGGAACTTAGGTTTATGACTTTTTTAGTATTTACTCAAATCATCGAGTACTCAATGCGAATTAGGTTGATGCCTGAAGGGTTCTTGTACTAACCCATGTACAATCAAGCTTTGAATGGGATTGTTTGGTTAGTTTGACTCCCATTGGATCATTATGCGACTTCCGCGTAGTTTGGATCATTGTTACATATTTAATTGTTTGATTATTTTTTCAAATCTGAAAGTGTGTACTGTAACATAAGTACCAAAATTGTTGGAACATCAGGAAAAGCAAGGGGACATTTCCTTGTTATAATTGCATGCAGTTCCTTGTAAATTCCAGCATACTAGTCATTGTCCAATAGGGTGAGTACATAAATAAATGAACGATTGTGTTGGATCATTTTGTCATCCATGTTGCTCAGTGTAAGGAGGTACAGGGCATTGGTTAAGTGAATTCAGTATGAGGTACAGTGGCAGTAACAGTAGCTCATATGGGTTGATACCCTACCTTGTTTACATATATTTATATGTCTATACTTGGACTTTTCTCATGATAAGGGTAAAGGAGTGTTTGTTTTAGAGTCTCAACCAACTGTGATGACTTATGAGCTGTACAATTGGTGATCTTAATTTACACAATTGAGGTAGTTGCATTGTGGAAGAAGATAATTACTGTGCTGCAGAAGAAAGAGAGCACCATTATACACGAATTTACCACACCTAATTTCCACCATCCTAAACAATTGCTTAGACTTGAGAGAGAGATTGAAGTTTTGTGATCTTGTGTGTGGTAAGATATATTAGGATGGTTTAGATATTATTTGAATGCTAATAAAACCAATTTTTTTAACTTCGTAACTGTTGGAATGAATTTATTATTGCATTTAAGTGCTCAAATGTTATGATTTATTTAATAACATGAATGATTTGTCCAGGTCTGAACAATTTCATTTGCAGGGAATTAATTGTGAATGCAATGCTATTTATGAAGTATTTAATTACCATTTCTTTAGGACATTAGTCTTTTAGATATGACCTAAAATTGTCTCTTTTCAATACAGTATTACTTTGATCCAGTCTCAAGCCGTCGATTCCGGTCGAAGAAAGAAGTGATGTTCTTTCTGGAAACAGGAAGCATACGAAAAAGGAAGAACGAACCTGATGGAACGGTAAGTATAAATTGAATCTTTGGTTAAAGATGTTGGGTGGATAGTAAATCTATGCTTGCAGATAGGCAATTCTTTATTTCTCAAAAATGCAATTGAATTGCTTTCAGCCTTCAGAGAGCCCTGGGAGCCAAAAACAAAAGAAGTCTAGCGCAAAGGCGAAGAAGGACGTTCCTCTGAACTTCGATTTTCACAATGTTCCTGAGAAGATCAAGTGGGTTCTGACAGATTCTGCGGAGGGAACTTGGACTCCATTTGCCGGTGAAGCAAAGGTTCCCGAATCCACTAAGAAAGATTGGGTTGCGGCGTTTACATCCCTCACAGTCAAGAACGGTGGTCACATCGCATTCTGAAGGCATTTCCGGTCCATCCCATTGTATTATCAACCGCCATGTTTTCTTGCTAACCAAGACCAGAGAAATTTTGGAATTATTAGAGAATTGATCTATTAATCTGGTTATTCTCTTTCATGTCTTGCATTTAGAGGATTTGTCTTGCAATTTCTTTTGTTTCAGCAGCTGGAGTTCAACTGTATTTGATATTTGGGATCTTTTTCTCATAAGTTAGGTTATACACAGGCAGATTTTACTAATCTATTTGTTTATTACATCTGTTTTTTAATGTGTCATTGTTCATTTCCTGCCTAAATTAGCATTCGGTTTCTTTCTTCTTTTTTTTTATGATTATTTTGATGTAAGCTCTTAGACTGTTTTCAAAGAAAAAAGACTAGGAAGATTAGTCATAATTTATATTAGAAACCACACAATCAATGACAATGAAATCATTTTCTTCGGCTTGAATCTCTTGTAATATGTCACTCTCAAATCTCGTCATACCGCAATTTTACTTTGCTGCCCAACTGATTGTTGGAGGACCATCGCTTTTGCCACTTGAGACTCCTTAGCACCGTCTCACGTAATGAGACCGAAGGCATTGATGTCATTGCTTCCTATATGTAGAACTTGAACAACTTGAAGCGTGTCGGACCTAACCATATACTTTTCTCAATCTCTGTCCACAAATCAACTAAACTCATCACAAGTCGATATCGCCTCGAATAACATGACCTCTGCCTCTTCCGGCTATGAGCGTCACCCAACACTAGACCGTAAAATCTCGGACCACTCATTGCTCTGAGTTGTCTCGACAAGGCAAACAATGCCCTATATGTGTTAAGTTTGAGGTGGTCTTGAGGAGGCCGAGGTTGAAGGCTTTGCTCAGTTGCTCTCATCTAGAATCATTCACAAAATCGCGATTGTAATCTAAATGTTCCTTGCAAGCAAGAATTTGTAAATTTAATTAAAGAGTTGTTTTTGAATAGTGAGTCAACTTATTTAGTTAATCTCTGAACTAGTAGTGACAATCTTAAGATACAAGAACATTTATCAGATTCTCGTTAACTTGTTTATCTAGTATCTCTACTTTAGTCCTGACTCGTTGAGATTTGGCTAGTAAAATTGGATTTCAAGTTATTTGCCTCACAATTTTGATGAATCGTAATTGTATATGAAAATTAGAGAGTTACATATAATAATCACCGTGACCTCAATTAATCGTAGCGTGACATGAATTATCTTCCAACTATGGACAAGAAAAAAACAATTTTTTCTTTCATATATAGTTTTGTCTAGTCATCAACACCACCATCTATTTCAGGTCTGGACGTGGACATGAGAGGACAAATTTATTTGTGTCAACTGTGCAATATAAAATTTAAAGAACTATAAAATTAATTAAAAATTATCTATAAACAAAAAAAACAGTTGGTTTCAGACCAGTTGTATTGTGACAGTCCATCCGTTACAACCAAAGTCGGACGAGCATGCTCTATGCCTCAATCGCACGCGAGTGAAGAAAATTCAGGGGCATTTTAGTCAATAACACCAAATCGCATGGTCAGATAGCTTCACTATAAAAAGCACACCTCCTCCCTCCACTGTATATCCATCTCATCTGTGTGACTCTCAGCGAAAGCGAACACTGTCTTGTAATTTCTCGCCATTATCGTCTCGCTTTTATCGCTGAATATGGGCAGAAAATTCATCGTCGGCGGCAACTGGAAATGCGTATGATGTTTTTTTTCTCAATTTTTATGTGTCTCTGTCACTTTGCTTTTCGAATTCGTGTTTCGTTTTGAACTGTGCGAATTGAGCTATGAATACAGGCAGTCGATCTCTGATCTTGATCACTGTAGAGTGAGTTTTAGATGTTGAGTTGCTGAAGCTGGTTTTGGTTCCGATCCTTTTGTTTAGATCTGATATCGTGATTTTGGCTTGTGCGTGAGTGTGTTGAATGATTTTGTTTTGTGATCGCTATGTGTTTGATTAAGGTCTGATGCACAGGATTTAACTGTTAGTGTTTTGAGGATATTGAGATGGATTAACTGAGGAAAATAGACTTCTGAATGTTGTTGCTCAATTTCTTAAATTTTCAATCCAATTTTGAGCAGGATTTGTGACTGTGAGCTTCATAGAACTGTGTGTAGCTGGATTTTTGTGCATGTTGAGGGCCATATGAGTTCAGTATCTCTTTCATACTAATCTAGGATGATCTGTGTTTTTGGAGCATATGATTTGATGTGTTTCCACTGAGCTACTAAGCATTTGATATGTAAAGACAGTCAGACCTATATTAGATTCCCATTTGTCCTGTTTTAATGCACCAGGGTGCTTGTGTTTGGTCTGAGGTTAGTTAAGAACTTGAGAGAACCCTGGTACTTAAATATGTTTGAATAATCAGGTTTGAGAGGTAGTGTGAAGCTTGGTTGTGATGAAACTTGCTTAAAGGAACTAAATCATTGGATGATTGAAGGTTTATATTTAATGTTTTGCAGAACGGGACAAGCGAGGAGGTGAAGAAGATTGTCACCACACTGAATGAAGCTGAAGTCCCTTCTGAAGATGTTGTTGGTAAGTTATTTTGAGCCTTTTGTGAAGTTCATTGTGTATTGATTGCCTAGTCTAATCTCTTAGCTCACTGTTTTTTAATGTCATTTTTTCTAACTTATCGTGCGAAAACTTACATTTGATTTTGTTATAAATAGCTGTAATTGAATCCAGAATCTATTTTACTAAAAATAACACAAGTATATTCAGTAGTATTCCTTGATTTAAAGTGTTCTTTCATTTTGAAAGTAACTATAATTCAATTGAGATTTGAGACTGATATGGTGCACCTGTGTTTCTCTCAGAGGTTGTTGTGAGCCCTCCATTTGTGTTTCTTGCTATGGTAAAGAGTTTATTGCGTCCTGATTTCCATGTTGCTGCACAAAATTGTTGGGTTCGCAAAGGAGGTGCTTTCACCGGAGAAGTTAGGTATGTTTTTGGTCTGTAATCTGTACTGCCTTTCACTCTCACAGCAGCCATGACTTACTATTTTAATATCATAATTTATGAAAGATCAATAATGGGGGCTGTCAGCCAAGTTTGTGATATCAAACTAAAGTCACTTCTTATGGGCAATGCTTTTGTTGCCAATTGTTCTAGGAAATAGAAAATTTGTTGAGTTTGCTCTCTTGGTTTTGGATAGCTTAGAGAAACATGCTTTGTGCATACTGCATCATGGCCAGCAATTGAAATTGTTTTTTCTGTATTGGTGCAATATGCAGCTAAAAATTTGTTTTCAGTAATTGTTCTGAAGCTGATGTCTCTTCGTTGTACAGTGCCGAGATGCTTGTGAATTTGGGCATTCCTTGGGTCATTATTGGTCACTCTGAGAGAAGACTTATTTTGAACGAATCAAATGAGGTAATTTCCGTAGATATGTCGTGTATAATGTTCTTGCACAAACAGCAATTACATAGTAGTGCTCTTCATGTTGTTGATGGTATATATGACATTTATGTGTTATGCAGTTTGTTGGAGACAAAGTTGCATATGCACTTTCTCTAGGCTTGAAAGTAATGGCGTGTGTAGGGGAGACTCTTGAGCAGCGGGAGTCAGGATCCACCATGGAAGTGGTTGCAGCACAAACCAAAGCTATTGCAGGTGCTCCATTACTGTAGCATATTTCTGAGTTGTAAAATATATGTTAATTTAGCTATTGACTAGATAAGCATATGGCCAAATAGAAAAAGGCATGTACTGCATATTTGCATGTCAATATTGTTTAGTGACATATGATATGGAGATGGATTAACACAAAATATTACATGCTCTGTTATTTGTTGATGATATATGTAGGAGATCATAACTCCTTTCTTGTTCTTGTGCAGCTAAGGTATCCGATTGGACCAATGTTGTTTTGGCTTATGAGCCAGTTTGGGCCATTGGCACTGGAAAGGTCGCAAGCCCTGCTCAGGCTCAGGAGGTAAGATTGCACCTGATTCTGTTTATCAATGTGTTGGGTGTGTCAAATCATTATGTAGTCATAGATTTAAGTAGTCCTTATTAGTCTTTTTTGTATTGACGGTCAGCTTCCTACAGAACTTGTGACATTTTCATAAATGTCTAACAAGTGAATGTCATTTATTCAAATAACATACACTCACGACTCTTTATAAATTATTTTATTTCAGTCTCCACTCCTTTATAGTATGTAATTAGGATTCATCCCAGCATGCAGTGAAGTCAGTGTATGAAATCATCTCTTGACCATTAGAGGTCCTTTACAATTTTCCAAAACTAGAATATAGTTTTAGACTTATAGTGATGCAATTTGTACACATGCCCACTCAGTTAAATGTTAAAGTTCACATTTGCACATATTCATTACCATGCCTTGATTTCAGGGTGGGGTGTTGTGTTAACTTTGTCAGAACTTGTCTTAGATTATTGGTAAACGGCACCCTGATAAATAAAAATTGAATGTGTCCCTGTTGTGGGGTATTTTTCATGTTGTTTTAGACTCTGTTTTGTTATTGACAAATTGTATGTATGTATGCCAGGTTCATTATGAATTAAGGAAATGGCTTCATGAGAATGTCAGTGTTGAAGTCGCTGATTCAACCAGAATTATGTATGGAGGTAATATTCATTCTCTTGACATTGCTTGATTCATCTGATAATTTTACGGCTATTCATTTTCTACCCTCTTGTTTCGAAACATCTAAGCATATTGGCCGCACAAGGAGCATTGTCAGTATAAATCCTCGTCTAACATATTCAACTGCAGGATCTGTTAATGGAGCAAACTGCAAAGAGTTGGCCGGACAGCCAGATGTTGATGGATTTTTGGTCGGAGGAGCTTCCCTCAAGGTCATTATTTTCCTATATGGTCCCATAATCATTATTGCTATCTCTTTCCTTCTCCCCTTCAACTTGACTGACCCTTTCTTGTAACCTGCCTTTTTCCATCATCAGGCTGAGTTCATTGACATTATCAAGTCTGCCACTGTGAAGAGCTCTTGAAGTTCATGTGTTCCTCTTTGTCCAGCTTCCTTGTATGTGCTTTTACGCTTCCACTTAAATTTTGTAATTGTGATCAGTCACTGGAGCTAGATGTTAGCCAGCACAGTGTCAACTATAATAAATCAGAATGTACAAGTCTTTTTACCCGTAATGGGGACTCAAATCCAGGTATTCTCCTCGTGGATTTATAACAAGTTCGATGTGTTTTAAACTGTTACACGTCTAATATCTAAAACCATCCCTGATCTGTAACATCCCGGCGTCTAACCAAGTCTTATGGTAGTGTCTCATGCCACTCGTTGTATATCAACTTGTTTTCTAGGATTGTGAATAATGCAGGAAAAAAATGCAGCAAGTCTATTTGATTGTCTGGTGGGTTGTCTTCTTCGAAATGGACAGCGACAGGCTTGAATGTAGTAAAGAAGGGTACACACACGTATGAGTATGGAAATGGCGATATGCAAGGAACAGATAAAAATTGACCCGACCTTGTCCTCATAATGCAAGGGACCATGTTACAAATGCTATTACTATTGTGTCTGCATTTGCTCACTCATTTTATCATTGACATGGAGTCATGAACAGTTTTTGTCTGGTATGGTCCTCCCTTCAAGGATCAACATCCACCATAGCCAGATATTATTTTTAGTTTTTTTTTTAACATTAGTGGAACTTCACTTGTCCTTTTTTTCTTCCTAACGAAACCTTGGTCAATGGTTTGACCCGAGCAACAGCAATATAGTTTTTTTTTACAGACAAGAGTCTTGCGGTGTACACTTGTAATCTCGTACCGTGCGGGCTCAAAAGATCCCATTGAAACAATGAATTGGGCCACACCAAGACACACACATCTTCTCTCTTATTTTTTCCGCAACTCTTGTTCCCATTGGATCATCGAGCTTGACGATGATAAGGTTTATTAATGATTAATGAATAACGACAAATTGTTTTATTTATTTATAAAGATAGATGAGTGAAAGACAAATTGGAATTTCCAAAGCTATGGAAGCCCATATCCGTACTCCTTGTAATTTGCAATTGCAGTCTCATCACCTCACTCCATCATACATTTTGTGCTTTTGGACTGGTGTTGATGTTTTTTGTCTTACTTGGCTAATGAAAATTTTCAGATATTTTATCAGATCGTAAGATCAATTCACATGCTAATTGATGTTTATTAATTTTGTGTTAATTATATCTATCAAATTGAGTCGCTACAATCTTATAAGGATAAGATTTTGTAAATGTCATTTTCTAGTACTGATTTAAACACGCATAGCAAAGAGCAGCTGGGTAGTATGTAATTAGTAATTACGTATAATATGTTATTAGTAAAAATGTACGGAATCCTCTAAATCTTAGGTGGGCACGTCAACGCCGTTGGTTTTTATAAATTCAATTTAAAATTCTTAAGATTTTATTTGATCACCACCACCCAAAAAGACAGCGTGGGTGTTTAATAGTTTATTGTAATAACTAAAGATCCAATTCACTTTTATTTCTCCAATGTCCCAAAACAACAACTTCCTAATTACTCTTCTTTAATTTAATTAATTACTTTTGGGGAAGAAAAATAAAAAAGAACAGAAGCTTTCTCGAAGCTAGCCACCTCATACATCGTCGGCACGGTTCCCAACCAGACAGCTCACAACTCGAGCCGGTGGTTTTGAGCTGGAGCCGAAGCCGAGCTCGGCTACTTGCATCTGTGGGCCCATTGGACTGGTGGGTCCTACTTGGCTAGACCAACCAACGTCTCGTCTTGGCTGGCTAAAAGTCAACAAAGAGAAGAATTATCTCACCTAAATAAGATTTTAGATTTGTGGGACCTATGATTGAAAAAAAAAATTCGACAAAATTAACGGTTGTGATCTGATCTGATTATTGAATTAGGTGATGTGTTTGCGTGATACGCCACTGCTTGTAAATATCTATACTCTGGGCTGCCAGAAACCAAAACTGAACTTTTGGAGTTCTTACACCAATAATAGTGTTTGGTTTCTGGATTTGCACAATCACCTTGGTCAATGGTTTCTGGGTTAGATCTCGAACTTTATGTTACAAATTTGGAGAAAGAAACTAAATTTGGTTCTTAAATTTTGTAAGTTTAAGCTTATTAATTTTTTATTCAAGCTAAGTATTTATTAAAAATTATGGATCTGGACGGGCTGCTCCGCTCTCACTAATTAACTTGGATGAGTATAAATGAATTTAATGAGGTGTCATCGCCTCATTGACTTGAGTTAACGTAAGCGAAAATTTATTTGGCATGTATAATTGTATTCATATTCCTCGTTTTTTTACGTAAGAATCTAATTTAATATCTAAATTTTGTTTATGTCAAAATAATTCATCAATTTTAAATTTGAACTCAAATTAGTGTATGTCATCAACATCCGTTAACTTTGTCATTAAAAATATCGCCAGGAAAATTTAATATTTAAGATATTAATTAATTGTTAACATTATAATTTTTTGTCAAATTGAATCTCAATTTTCATCTACCAACAATTCGAATCTAAAGACAAAGTTCACGAACTACTATGAAATAAACAAAATTAAATTCAAATATGAATCTTCGATAACCTTATTAAATTTGTGAAATAAACTCCATCTATTTGATATTGGATATCATATCAAATAACCGGCCACATCACATGTAAGCTAAATCTATATTTTTAAGTTCAAGAAATTTAAGAAAGCGAGGTCTTAATGCTTTGCCTCAAAAGGTGAAAATTTTGGAAAAGATGGAAAATAACCAAAATACATGGATTTATGCTAACATTATGCTTAACATGCATGACAACTTTATAGTGTTTTTTAGCCCTTTAATAATCATGTAACATGTTCCACATGTCCGTACAAAATAAACATAACCAATATCAACAAATAAATATAAAAAAATCAATGCTTAATTTACAAACTTAATGCCTTGCAAGAAAGAAAAAATAACAAACAAACAAAATAAAGAGGGTTTTCAAATAAAAATGGCCATAGAAAATGAAAGGTAAGAAAATGGGAATATATACATAAATATATAGGGTCAAGTTGTGTGATGTAGGTCCATTTATTTGACACACATGACATTACACATGCACATGTCTTTACGTTTTTGCTGCCAAAATGAATTGAACTTATCATCTTTTTTTTTGGTTGAAAATACTTAATATATATAGGCTAATAACTACGCCAAGCAAAGCCAAACACTTCACATATATTATAGTAAGCAATATAATTATTATTAAAGAAAATAAAACTTATATATCTTGGATAATATTTTCAAGTGTGAAGTTAACAAAATCTGATGGGTCAAGCAGTGAACAATTTTTAGTTTTCCACATAAAACTTAGTGTTCTATCAGCGGCGGAGCCAAGGGGCGGCCGTGGGGCGCCGTTGCCCATACCCGCCTTCTAGAATCAAATCTATTATTTTTATTTGGTGTGTCTTGATCAAGTTGAAGCAATGACCATCTTTGAATAGCTCCGCCATTGTGTTCAATTGTTTAGGGATATGGTATTAGATTAATTCTACGCGGAGCTTAGTTATAAACAAGACTTTTCACTCTTTTTTGTAAATGCGTCTCGTGAGATTGATCATATAAGTTATTCCCACAAACACAACATGCGTTGCTAACTGAGCAATAGTTATCTCCTAATAAAATAAGGAATAAGGTTAGGATTAGTCCCTGTACTATCCAAAACGTTGAGATT
>JAYMTF010004144.1:0-13753 GCA_036897485.1 Pelargonium nanum | reverse complement strand
TTATTATTATTATTATTATTATAGGAACAATTTTTTTTCCATAATTAGGTGTGTCAAATGTCAATAGTCCATAGATACATTTTTTTTTCTTTTTTGGATTCATGACCAAGAGGAAAAAGATTATAGCAATTACTAAATAGAGTAATGAATTAATTTAGTAATTATAGATTCATGTCATGAGTAGACATTTAGCTATTTTCTGCTAATTTCTTGACACTACCAAGTTGGGGAAACATTGCAGACTGTCCATCCACTTGGTATTTTGTTTAAAGAAGAAACCTACCTAATTAGATATAAAATGAAAGAAAATTGACCATATTTTCTTATATAAAACAATATAATGAGTATTTTGAAACAATTTCTTATGAATTATTTGACTCAATTATACAAATCAATAGTAAACCAAATTGACATACATATATATATATATATAAATTTCAGCTAAACCAGCAATATGTTCCAATAAATTTGTAGACACGAGAATGTGAGTCAAAATTTCTTCTAGAAAACAAGATAACACATATATATAATACACGAGGATGCGAAATTATCCGAAAGATTTTAAAATGTGTGAAAATTTAACATAAATAGCTCAGTGTCTCATGACATGAATGTATAATTGGTAATACAGTATTTCGTGAATGATTGCTTAAGTACCAGACGTATCATAGATGAATTATTTCGGACCGTTACATGGAACTCCATACTCTCTTTTTACAATATATATGCAGAAATTGGGTTAGTAATCTTAAGCAATATTCTTTTGAATGAGTTTTGTCAAGTGGTTGGGAAAATTGGATGTAAGTTGATGGAAAATAAAATTAGAGGTCATGTGCATATGTATAATATAATTAAATTATTTTGCTTGGGGACATGGGTTTAATTACATAGTTGAAACACAATAAGAAATGGACCCTTCATCATTTGGTGGAGATTGGACAATAGACCATTCCATGGACAATTTGTGGGTCTTAGCTTTTATTATTTTATACATAGTTGAGGTCACTTTGATTTGTTCAGATTTGTATTTTGGATATGATAAAATATATGTATGCATCAAAATATATGAGTATAACTTTTAAGTGAATAATTGAGAAGGAATAACTTAATTGTTTTAGTTTTTAATTTTTCTTCATGATAACTAAATGTGAGTTCATTTTTTTCGATTGAAACTCTTTCGATGCTAAAATCAAGTTCTTTGTAATGAATCAATTCTTCAAGTACTGGATATAGAAAAGTGAATGTAACTTCTTATATATAGTTTGCGTATCACTATTTATAGTAAAATATATCTACTCACATCTACAATTGTCATTCCTCATTTCTTCCTATGTGGAGCGCCCAACCTAATTACTAGGCCTCACTCTTTTTGATATACAGGCCTTCCAGTATGTGTGTGGTGTCTCTGGGTGGAATAGACCAAGAAAGCTTTCTTCTCGCTTCTTAATATTCCGATGGGTTTGATTTAGTAACCTTCCATTGAGATGCTTACTCCTCCTCCCAACAATATTCACAATGTTATATATCTTCGTATGAAACTTGAGTATTAACACACTAGTGCGATTTGCAGAAAAACTTGTACTAGCTAACTATCCTTATCATTTTTTGAACATAAGTGTCTCTTGGTGAAGTATACCAAGAAAAATTTCCCTCCTTAATACCTCGACAATTTATTAAGTAGATGCTCACTCCTCCCAACAATATCCACGATAAAACATTTCTTTGTTTGAAATTTGTGTATTGATACATCTGTAGAAAAACTTAAACCCGCTAACTATCCATATCTTCTTCTTCTTTTTTTAACATGAGAGGGTGAAGTGGATAACAAATTTGATGGCTAATTATCGCATGTCTCATGAATGGGGTTACTTTCTGTTCACTACCTCTCGCGTGGAGCTCAAATCCTAACTAATGTACTTAAAATCCAAAAGAATCTTCTGATTTGGTGGTTAAGATAGAAAATCAGTGTCATATAATGCCATTAATTATTGAGCTATGAATGGACCTTATTATGTAGTAGAAATTGTACATGTTTTTATTTTAAATATATATATATATAATTGCTTAGTTCAAAACTTTCGCAAAGCGCCCATGGCCTAATGGATAAGGCGTCTGACTTCTAATCAGGCGATTGTGGGTTCGAGTCCCACTGGGCGTGTTTATTTCTGTTCTTTTTCTCTACCTGTCAAATTTTACACAATTTACTTTTCCACCCCACATATTTCCAAAATTAACTTTTATACCCCTACATTTTCGAAATTGTAGTTTTTGTCTCTATATATGTGTTCTCTTATAATTTTTCTTCTACCTGTCAAACTTTACATATTTGTCTTTTCCACCCTACATATTTCTGAAATTAACTTTTACACCACTTTATTTTCAAAATTGAAGTTATTGTCTGTAAGAGTTTACACACTTTTCTTTTTTACCCTACTTATTTCCGACATTAACTATTATACCCTACGTTTTCAAAATTGAAAATTGTATTTTCTACCCCTTCATAAATTCATTTTCCAAAATTTGAACCCAAGTTCACAAAATTTTCTTTCTTATTTATTAATATTCCATCCTCTTCTACCTGTCCAATTTTACAATATTTTCTTTTGGGCCCTAAATATTTCTAAAGTTAACTTTTTGGCCCTCCTTAGTTCTTATTTCCAAAATGTGAACCAATTTTCACTTTTAAGATGTAGATATCACTAATAAAAAGTATATAATAACCAGAGTTTCCTTTAAATGAAAAAAGATTTATTCTTTTGAGTAAACATGTTTCAATTATGAACTAGTCTTTATATAGAAGCTTTTTTAAAGGAGATTTTGACATGAAAATTTCTTTCAAAACTGAATCTTGAAATCATATGAATTAAAAGAAAAAAACAAATGTATGGTTCATGTACATTTAATACAATATATTAGATATGTCTTTTCGTACCGATAAATGTATGTGATTTCAAATTTTTAATATTACTTAGTTACAAGTCAGCTTTCGCACTAATTATCATGTAAAAGTCCATTGATAATTGTTTGCAAATTTAAGTTTTGCTTAGTTTTCACACTAGTAAATAAACAGTACACGTGAGACACATTCACCAATGCCCATCGAAAGAAAAATAAGAGGAAAAGTAAATATTCCCATAATAATTCATTGTTGTTTTGTGGCACCTATGGCTGGCTCGTAACGCTTTGTTTTTTCGCCATGAGTTTCTGAGTGTGACTGATACTTTCTTTAAAATAAAAGGCATGTCTTTCTCTCTCGCATCGAGTTTGCGCTCGTCATCTTCATGTCCGCTTTCCGTCTCTCTTTGGAACTCGGATCCTATAGGTTGTTTGGATAGCTGGTTTTTGTTCTTTTTTGTTTTTTCAGCTAGCTTCTTCTCGGATTCCATTTGTACTTTTATTTCGACCGTCTTGGTCTTTTAATAAAAGGTACCGATTGCTTATAAAAAAAAAAAGACATGATAATGTAAAGTTGTTTATTTATTGTCCTCACAAGTTGGACAAAGATATGAGAGAAATTATGTCATTTTCCATATTATAGGAGCAATTGTTTTCAACACACCACATCCTTATAAAACACAAAATGAAAATTAAATGGAAAAATCAAAAGTTTCTTTAGAGAACCTGCATGGTCGAGCCAATTCTCCACTAAAAAAGTTTCCAAAAATATTTGCCTTTTGCATTGGAAGTAGACAATACCCATTTTCATTTTCCACATGAACATTGTGTACGGATTCATTTTCTCATTTCAAGTCATTTTCATCACTTTATTTTTTGCATGAAACCAATGAAAAGAAGCTAAACATCATGATTGAATAATACTACATTTTTCGCGGAATCAAATCGATTACTATTCGCAAGTAGCAGCTTTTGTTTTGTTGCCATGCAACGTAACATGATATTCTCCACTTTCATGATTTTCGTACAATTGAAAAATTGCTATTTTTCTTAGAATCAAACACGATAACTTATGCAATAGTTGTAATTTTTATGTTGTCATGCTTGATATTAAATATATATTTCAAAGTTTTAAAATTTTAGTGGAGACAGTTGTTTCTATAATAGTGTTGTTCACAACATGCATATGTTTCTGAGTATGACGAAAAAGTGTACTACATCACGACTGAAAGAATTATCATCCATGTATCAGACTGAAGATATTTTAAACAACAATACGAGTCAGTCGCCATGCAATAAATTATATTCGTTACTTTTATGATTGTCATGCAACTTGAGAAACCTTGTCGCAAGTATATATATTTACATTATCATTTTCTAAAACATAATAGTGGCTTCCACAAAGAAAAATATAATTGTAACTTCTTTTTTTGTCACCTTATGATTATTATTTGATTGCAATTCCTAAAACAAAACATGTACGTGTAGGTAATGAAGTCAATTTAATATTCATTTTTAGTATAAATTGTGATCTACAAGAAAGAGAAATTGTCTTTTAAGTGGTGGGTTCTCAATTTCTCAAAATGTTTTAAATAATTTCATAGCTTAAATGATGTCTTTGTTATGAGCTAAACGATGAGTACATATCAAAAGATTGATTCAGATTATTATACTAACCGAATTTTAGTGCATTATTGAAATGTCAAATTTTAATCCTCTTTTCTTTGCATCACATAATATTTTGAGTGTAAAAACAATGTATTTGCACCAAAGACTGCTTTAGGTTGTATTTTTTTTATAGTGTGACAATCATTTTGACATAAATATAGTTCACGGACCAAAATAGTGTAGCTCGAATAACAGAAAGACCATTTTAGTAGTTTTTCCTCGAGAAAATCTTTCTCACCAGAATGTTGGTTTCTATAACAAGTTTAGCTATTTTCCAAGAATATGCTTTAAAAAGTCGACTAACTCATAATTAGAGTTGACAATTTGAATTTAAATTTGTGGATACCTATTCTGTGTTTTATAAAATTGGATCAACCCAAAAAAAAACAAATAGTTTTTTCTTGTTGGGCTTGGGCTGAGTTTGCCATGAATGAGGTGCAGGTTGGGTTGGGCACACTTCTACAGTTCTACTAGTTGTGTTAAGATTATATCTTTTCAACTTGAAGCCTAAAATCCCACCTGAACCTTGCCTGAAATTAACTCAAATGACCAACTTTACACATAACATATATATACAAAGAGTAAGATATATACATAAATGGTATGATGCTCACAAGAACAATATTGACAAGGCATAGAGGTGTGAAAAATGCAATGTTGTTCTTTATTGTGAAGATCATATATTGAAACCCAAATATTGTTCTTCCCACTCTAGGAGTTGTTTTAGCAAGACATAGGTTGAGGAAGCTGAAATGGAGTAGAGAGAGATTTGATACCAAGATGGATACAAATGGTGAGCATAAAGAGCACTCATTGCCATCACAATCCATTGACTCTGATGTTGATAGAGCCAAGAACTTAGGACTTGGATATCATGTGTACTAAAACAAACTTGATCAAATCCACAATCCATTGTTCGCGAATGGCCATCAGAAAAGATCTTCACTACTTGTATGATAAAGAAGAGAGTGCACACCAGATGTTTGAAGAAATGCTTGAATGAGCTATGAATTGTAGAATTGTTACGAGACTAGCTATGTAAATGAGGTGTTTGATGAGATGCTGAAGAGAGAAAGGGCAGGTATGGTTCTTGAACTTAGTTCTTTCAACATTCAAGAAAATGTCAAATTGTTTAGAACCACTAGTACTATGTTGGTTCAGTCCATTTTCTTGAATCATGAAAATGGCTTGGGAAAAATGTGTAATTGATGAAATTGGCGTAAGGGCATGGAGGATGGTTTTTTTAGTTGATGTCAGTTGAAAATTCTTGTGATTATTGCTTGGATTGGTCGGGGTTGGAGATTACTATATGAATGAAATTGTGATGGGTGAAACAACAAAAACGAACAAAGTTGCTGCTACAATAATTGTGGAGTGTATACAAAACAAGTTACTGAACTCAACTCTTCATTTCAGACTCCACACCCTCGAGCAAACATGTATTGGTTCAGAACAAAGCGAACCATTAATCGAGCAAACATGTATTGGTTCAAAACAAAGTTGAGCATTTCAAGTCTTAGTATACATGATATCCAAGTCCTATGCTCTTGGCACTATCAACATCAGAGTTAACGGATTGTGATGGCACTGAGTGCTCTTTATTTTCACCATTTGCATCCACCTTGCTTAATCTTCCTCTCCTCCATTTCAACTTCCTTAACCAATGCCTTGCCAAAACAACTCCTAGATACAAAAACACAGCTCCCATAGTCCCAGCTGAGATGGCTAGTATGGCCTCAAGTGTCCAATCTGCTCCTTGTGATCCATGTGGTAGAATCACCCATGTCGCTGCAACATAAGCAGTAGCCATAAATGAGACCGCAACCCACATGATCTTGTGCGCAATCACAAGTAGCCTCGCTAATAGTTTCCTCTCAAAAGGTATGATGCTGACAAGAACAATGACAAGGCATAGAGATGTGAACAATGCAATATTGTTGCTTATGGCAAAAATCTTGAAAGCCGTTGTTCTTCCCACTGTGGACTGTCCCTTTAGAGGTCCTTCCTGGTAGACGCCACCTGGAGGACTTAAGCCTGCTGTGAATGTAACTGTCGCTATCAGAACAGCTACTAGGATTATCGTGTTCCTCGCATTCTGTAAGGCCTCTATGTATATTTCATACTGCTTGTCCTGTTGAGTTCGGTAAAGTTTACCCAAATTTTCCATGTTTCTTCGGCTCATTATCTTGTGCTGATGTAAATTAGTGGGTGAATTGTTTGCTTTCCCCTCATACTCAGGTGGTTCAGATGGATTCTCATTCTCACCTTCAGCTACAATATCTTCAACTTCATGTTGTGGTGAACTTGGCGAGGGCAAGAGCTCAAGTGGATGGTTGCTAAGCTCATTTTCAGCATCGGATTCATGCTCCTTATTGTGTGATAGAGGCGTGTCAAGCTCAATGTTGTTTTTACCCCCAGCTTTCTGCAACATCTCTTTGATATTGAGGTTTTTGAAAGTTCTTTCTGCTTGCTCTACGACATCAAGTGCTGTGTGCCCTCTTTGGTTCCCATAATTGACATCTATTGTTGTTTTAGTAATGATGTATTCTGCAAACTGGAATGAACATAAAGTGAGAGTTGATTTCTGGAACGAAACAAAACAAAAAAGAACTGAGTACTAGTCTATGTTCTTACACTAGAAAGGCCTGCAGAGACTGCAATATGCAAGATTGTGTTACCAAATTGGTCTGCACATTGTAGGATTGACGTGTCGCTGAAAACCCGTGCTAAGTACACGAAAGCATCATACCGTTTGTATCTTACAGCAAGATGGAATACAGTATCTCCTTGTTTTGAAAGAGAATGGAACGAGGAAGGAGAAAATATCAGAAACTCTTCGAGGATCTTGACAGTTCCCTTCATCGCCACCAAATGCAACGGTGTGTGACCATTGCGATCATATTGGTTGGCAAGATTTGGGTCATGTTGTAGAAGCATTCTTGTTATCTCCAAGTGATCTTTGCTACAAGCACAATGCAATGGAAAATAGCCATTCTTGTCAGCCTTGTGAGCCAGGTTTGGGCACAATGCCAATAGGGTCTGCACAATTTCTGTAAGATAATAGTTCACAATCTTTGTGACGAGTAGATAAGACTGTGTACATAAATGAACATTTCTCGGGTTTTAGAGAATATATTTGAAAGCCACGAGGATGTAAAGATTTTCAACTTACCAGAATGTCCGCGTGATATAGAAATATTTAGAGACGATAATCTGCCACCATCTTCTTCTGAGTCGAGTATCCAAGATTGGTTGAGAAGGAGCTTCACCACATTGAGGTGACCATTGCTACAAGCTACATACACAGGACTCTGGTTTTGATAGTTGGTCAAAGAAGCAGGATATGGATTTGTCCCTAATAGCAGCATCACAATCTTGTCATGACCTTTTCTACTAGCTTCATGATATGGAGTGTCCTTGCCATTGTTCTCAGCTTCAACCAAATCAGGATTCAACTTGACAATCTCGGAAACTAAATCCAATTGTCCAAGCCTGGCTGCTAGATGCAACACACTGTTTCCAGATTTATCTTTTGCTTCCCATGACTGCTGGTCTTGTTGATGAATGAGAGATATAAAAGTTTCTCTGTCATTTGTGACAACTGCCCTAATAAGTGCTTGCAGCATTTTCTGAGATGAGTAGCTAGTTCTTGATGAAAGGTGGGCAAGAAGAAAGAGCTGTACTGTATTTTTTATATATCAGCACCAAGCTATATTCAACATTTTCTATATTGTAGGCTCTAAAGATGTTCAACATAACAAAAGAAGACAACATCCTATAAAAAATTAAGGTTGAATAAAGTGGTGTCTTGTAGCAGTTGTTGGCATGTAACTGTTGAATTATTTTCAGCATTACAATAAACATCTCTTCTTGGAAGATGCTTGAGAAGTTTCCTAACAGCTAGGTGATCGATGATCGGTAGATGAAAATTACGATAAATTAATATAGCTCTTTCTTGTTAGTCATGTTCACATTATTGTTTCATAGGAATCTGTCTACTTTTGTTCTTTTCTAACTTGTATTATGCTTGTTTATACAAAAGAAGACAAGTACTTCCTATAAAACAAGAATGTGAACATGAATCTAGTCAACTTGTAGCAGTTGTTGGCAAGTATCTGTTGAAGAATTTTCAACATTACAATGAACATGATCACTTCTTGGAAGATGCTTGAGAAGTTTCCAAACATCTAGATGATGAACGATCGATACATACAAATTATGATAAATGTAGCTCTTTCTTGTCGCTCATCTTTCTGCAAGAACTAGCCTCAGCAAATGTTGCCATTACTTTATAGGGCAGTTGTGACAAATGACAAAAAAACCTTTCTCTCCCTTGTTCGTAGCTCAGACAGTCGTTTTTGGCCACGAACTCGTGGATCGAAGAACACTGTATTACACCTTGCTGCCAGGTTTGGCCACTTTGAATTAGTATCAGAGATTGTGAGGTTATATCCTGACTTGGTTGAAGTAGAGAACAAGGGCAATAACACCCCATATCATGAAGCTTGTCGCAACGGTCATGACAAGATTGTGATGCTGCTGTTGGGGATAAATCCATATGTTGCTTGCTTGACCAACTCTCAAAACCAGAGTCCTCTATTTGCAGCTTGTAGCAAGGGTCACCTCAATGTGGTGAACCTCCTTCTCAACCAATCTTGGTTGATGGACTTGGAAGAAGATGGGGACAGATCATCGTTTCTACATGTTTCTATAGCACGAGGACATTACGGTAAGTTGAAAATCTTTACATCCTCGTGACATTCGCGTATATTCTCTAAATGTTCATTTATGTTCTTGTCACAATATGTTATGTGTTGAACCGAAGTTGTGAATTGGTTTTGCAGAAATTGTGAAGAGGCTATTATCAGTGCGCCCAAACTTGGCTCACAAGGCTGACCTGGATGGTTCTTTTCCATTGCATTGTGCTTGTAGCAAAGAGCACTTGGAGACCACAAGAATGCTTCTTAAGATTGACCCGTATCTTGCTAACCAACAAGCCTACGATGGTCTCACACCATTGCATTTGGTGGCAATGTCGGGCAATGTCAAGATCTTTCAAGAGTTTCTGATATTCGCTCCCTCCTCGTTCCGTTCTCTTTCAAGACAAGGAGATAGTGTTTTTCATCTTACTGTCAAACATGAAAGGTATGATGCTTTTGTGTTTTTGGCGCGGGTTTTCGCTGACACTTCAATCCTACATCTTCCAAACAAATCTGGTGACACAATATTGCATCTTGCAGTCTCCAAAGGCCTGCCTAATGTGAGAATAGAAACTAGTACTCCATTTCAAGTCATGAAACTTTTTGTTCTTGAAAATGGCTTTGGAATGAGAATCTCATTCCTATTCTTGTTTTTTATGTTCATTCCAGTTTGTAGACTACATCATCACTAAAACAACACTAGATGTCAATGATGAGAACCAAAGGGGGCGCACAGCGCTTGATCTCCTAGAGCAAGAAAGAATCACTTCCGAAATCCTCAGTATCAAAGAAATGTTGCAGAAAGCTGGCGGTAGAAAGAATATTGAGCTTGACGCGCATCTATTAACAGACGAGCCTTTCCAAATAGAATTGAGGACTAAACTTTTGCTTGAGGGAAAACCGAGGACTAAATTTTTTGACCGTTTTTCCTCACCAAGTTTATCAGAACATGAAGTTGAAGATAATGTAGCTAAAAATGAGAGTGAAAGTTTATCTAACCCACCTGAGTCCAGTAGAAGAGCAAACAACCCTCCAACAAATTTGCACCAGCACGAGATTCCGAGCAGAAGGCATGTGAAAGATATAGGAGAACTTTACAAAACGCAAAAGAACAAGCAGTATGATATTTACATAGAAGCCTTACAAAACGCGAGGAACGTGATTATACTTGTAGCTATTCTGATAGCTACTGTTACATTCACTGCAGGCATAAGTCCTCCCGGCGGCGTCCACCAAGAAGGGCCTCTGAAAGGACAGTCTACAATGGGAAGAACAAAAGCTTTCAAGATCTTTGCAATAAGCAACACCATTGCATTGTTCACATCCCTATGCCTAGTCGTTGTCCTTGTGAGCATCATACCTTTCCAGAGGAAACCACTGGCGAGGCTACTTGTCCTTGCGCACAAGATCTTGTGGGTTGCTGTGTCATTCATGGCTACAACGTATGTTGCAGCAACATGGGTGATTCTACCACATGGATCATCACAAAGAGAAGATTGGACTTTTGAGGCCTTGCTAGCCATCTCAGCCGGGAGTACTGGAGCTGTGTTTTTGTACCTAGGAGCTGTTTTGACTAGACATTGGATGAGGAAGTTGAAATGGAGGAGAGGAAGATTGAATAAGAAGGATGCAAATGGTGAACACAAAGAGCACTCGGTGCCATCACAATCCGATAACTCTGATGTTGATAGTGCCAAGAGCATAGGACTTGGATATCATGTATACTAAGACTTCAAAACATGTCTGCTCGAGGATTTTGCCAGTTTATCTTATCTGGTATGCATATATTAGGCTTACATTTTCCGGTACTGATAAATTGTTCCCTCGGTATATATCATCTACTTTTGGAGCTGCTAGTACATCTTTTTCCAAGATTTCAAGTCCATATCCTTTTTGCATTCAAATAGTATTTGAATCCTTCCAATACGCGCGTATGAAATTGATCATTCCAATATATGCAGAATAATAATTACAATGATATATAGAGCAACTAACAAGACAAAAAAGAAGGTCATGGTGTGCACATAACATCATAACTCACTGTGAATGAACAATTTATCAGTTGTTCATTTGAAGTGTCAATATACATGATATCCAAGTCCTGTGAAAACAGCACTATCTACATCTGAGTAAATGGATTGTGATGGCACTGAGTGCTCATTGTTTTGACCATTTGCATCTACCTTGCTTAATCTTCCTCTCCTCCATTTCAACTTTCTCAACCAATGTCTTGTCAAAACAACTCCTAGATAGAGAAACACCACTCCCATAGTCCCGACTGAAAATTTGTTTAATAGAAAGATGAAAACAACTCCTAGATAGAGAAACACCACTCCCATAGTCCCATGTATAATATCAATATACATGGGTGTTCATTTATTTCAAATTATTGTTATTGAAAATTTGTCTAATATCTATGAAAACTATTTACATGAAATAATTATGTAAACATACAGCAGTTAAGCGGTCGCTTCTCTCCCAAAAATTACCTTGGGTGGGTATAAGTAAATTTTAATGTGGTGATACCATCTCATCGGTTTGGTTTAGAATAAACCAAATTTTACAAGGGTTGGATTCTTTTTTCTCTTATTCAAACATATGGCAATTAAAGGAGGCTTAAAATGAGACAATAATGAAAAATTTCAAAATATGTACTCGAATATGTCATTTGTCATTTTTCTAGTTTTTTCTTATGAATTTTAATGTTAGAACTTTTGCTCATGCATGAAACTAAATTAACACATTCAATTGAAAATGTAAATAATATTTGTTTTGTTATTATATTATTTGACCCCACTAATATTGAACTGTAGAATTGTGTTCTTAGATTGAAGAGCTTCTTGTCCTAAAATATTATTGAATGAGAGAAGTTTCTATGTCATTTGACACAACTGCCTTGAAAAGTTTTGGCAACATTTTTCTTGATAAGACTCAACCAGATGACAAGAACAATATATATTAATATGAAATCAGGAGCTAGTTTTTGAAGAAAGGTGAGTCAGAGAAGAGATATTTATTGTAGTTTCTATCATCATCATCACCTAGTTATTTAATATTAGTCAACTTCTTAAGCATCTTCCAAGAAGACCATTCATTGTTTGACATTCTTCAACACCTAATAATTGCCAGGAACTAATTGCACCAGCTGCAAGTTGCTAACAATTTCCTCTTTGTTACTACAAACAAGACTTCTTCAAAATATGTTGCTATCTAACAACGTAGGCATAACTTTTTAGGCAATATTAGTAAAAATCGGAAGACATAGCATCAATTTACGTAGAGGCTTGTGAGGAAATTGCTGCAACATGAAAGTAGGCATTGAAGAATATCTTGTGATTTTTCGTTTCTTTAGGACAAAGGTCATTAGTGTTTGAATCCATGTTATTAGATCATTCACAGAAAAACCATAATTATCAAACTCATTGAAATGAGAATTATCTTTAGTAAATTGACGTACAAAAATGATTTCTTTTATGATACGAGGAACAACAAGAACATGAGTAACAAGAAAAGTAGCACAACAACATGTTGCGCATTTGAAGTTTTAGTATGCATGATATCCACGGCCTGAGCTCGTGGCACTACCAACATCAGAGTTCGCGGAAAGAGTATCCCATTCGCCAAATTTGGGAATTCTGTTTTCATTTATCTTCTTGCTCTTCTTCTTCGTTTTTCTTAATCTCTTTTTTATCTTTTTTTCACGGTTTTCATTTGGTTGGAAGAGCTCTGACTTCTCTTTGTTTTCACCATTTTCATCGATCTTGTGATCCTCGTTAGCTTCCATCTTGTGATCATCGTTTTCATCTATCTTGCTACCATCAAATCTCTGTCTCCGCCATTTCAACTTCCTCAACCAATGTCTTGTCAAAAAAACTCCAAGAAACAGAAACACAACTCCCATACTCCCAGCTGAGATGGCTACAATGGCCTCAAGTGTCCACTCTGCTCCATGTCCATGTGGAAGAATCACCCATGTTGCTGCAACATAAGCAGTAGCCATGAATGACACCGAAACCCACATGATCTTGTGCGCGACCACAAGTAGCCTCGCCAGTGGTTTCCTCCTGAAAGGTATGATGCTGACAAGGACAATGACGAGGCACAGAGATGTGAACAATGCAATGTAATTGCTTATTGTGAAGATCTTGAAAGCTGTTGTTCTTCCCACTGTGGACTGTCCTTTCAGAGGCCCATCCTCGTAGACGCCTCCAGGAGGACTTAAGCCTGCAGTGAACGTGACAGTTGCTATCAGAATAGCTACTAGGATTATCGTGTTCCTCGCGTTTTGTAAGGCCTCTATGTACATCTCATACTGCATGTTATTCTGTTGAGTTTTGTGAAGTTCTCTTAAATCTTTCATGTTCCTTCTGCTCAGAATCTTGTGTTGTCGCAAAGTGGTCGGAGAATTGTCTGCTCTCACACCAAACTCCGGTGGCTCAGCTGGATTTTGATTCTCATTTTGAGCTACTTCATGTTGTGATAATCTTGCT
>JAYMTF010004143.1:0-13754 GCA_036897485.1 Pelargonium nanum | reverse complement strand
GACCCGGACCGGTTGTATCCGGTCCGGGTCCGGGTGAGGCCGGGTCCGGTCCGGTCCGGGTGAGGCCGGGTCCGGTCTGATTTGGACAGCCCTAGCTGTATGTAGTTCATATTTTTTAGTAGAATACCTAATTTGGTTCTGAATTTCATGTTTGGAGTTCATTTGGTTTATGAACTTATTTTAACTTAAAATGTTCTTTAATTTTTGTGTTTGTATTCAATTTGGTCACAAAATGGTCTTTGTCATAAGAGCTTATGTCAAAAGTTCAAAGACAATAGATTCATATCTGAAAGTTCATGGACCACATTGGATCCATATTTGAAAATTTAGGGACTATTTTTTATTCGAAAAAAATAGTGACCAAATTGGGTCCAAACATAAAAGTTCATTTACCAAATTAGGTCTTTTACCTTTTCTTTAAGAGCAAGAATTTAGAATAAAGAGTTATTTTAGGTCAATTCATCCATTAAATCATAATAATTCATTAAAAATGGCTTGCAGGGTAAGTCAGAGTCGGTCTCACTGAGACCTCATCAAGGCTCTTTACCTCGTTGGGCAACCTTTAAGATTGTTTGTGTCACTAGGACTCTTCCAAGGCTCTAACCTATCAGGATACAACGACGACGACTCATGCGGTTCAAACACTAGTTGCTACCCTTAACGGGAATCTTAAGGGCTCCATACCCTCAATTGCCTGAAGGGTCTGCGGGTGTTTTAAACTCCGTCCAACATTTGTGATCGGCACACCTTGAAGGATAGAGCACAACCCACAAGTAGGCTCCAAAGCATACCTCATTTTGCCAACAACAAACCACACGGCGACATGTGACAAGTTTGGTTTGTAAGTATAAATATCTTTCTCTTGGTAAAAGAGATGGATACTTGGTGAAAACACAACTTACATTGAGACATTCTCTTTGTACTATCTCTCTCTAAAATGCTCTCTAACTTATTTTGATTCTGGTTGAGATCTTACTCTTACGTCTGAGGCAGTGTCCCGAAACCACCATTGCGATCATCGTTTTTTGATGTGTTGCCTCACGCAGGTCACAAGTAGCTAAGATCGTTGACTCAAGCCTCGACCTCCGCCCCCAAGGGCCAAAGCCTCCGGCCCCATCCCCATCCCCAAACTTTAATAGTTAGAATATTGCCAACTCAGCTTCTCTAACATGTGGACAAGATGACAATGACATCTTCAGTGCACCCGATTTGCGCGCTTGTAATTAGTTTGTTGGTGTGAGTCTACGTTTTTTTAGTTAAAACAATATATTTCAAGGGGTTGGTTTGATGATGTTCAATGTGGTTTGTCGTATGCTCCCTCATTTTGAAAAGTAGGTGAACACATGGCTACCAAAATAATGAGATGAAGTATTGAAGTGGCATATACTTTACATAGTAGAAGACATGTAAGCAAGATAAGAATTGGGATGATGATACTATGATTCAGCACCCACCCGCATTAAGCTCAATTCAAGCAACTAACTTACCAAATCCAATCCTATCCAATCCTAAAACCAGAATAATTTGTTTCTGCCACGTCACGTATATACGACTGCTATAACATTAACAAACTACACACTCCTCATTTTGAACACTCCCATCGCAGCTACAGCTACAGCTACATCTACCCATTCTCTCCATTATCGCATTATCTGGAACCCAATCAATCATTTGTTGCATCTTCACAACCATTTCATGGCTCTCTTCCTCCTCAGAAAATCCAAGCCCATTCTCGATCGATTCAAGGTGGGTCTTCCGGGCTTGTTCCAACACCACCATCGCGCTTCTTGGAGCTCCGCAGCCACTGATCCACTCACACTTGCTCATTTGCGAAACCCAGATGCGGTTTCCACTATCAGACCTTCCCTTTTCTCCTTTCGCCGTTTCGAATCGACCATAGCCCAAGCACAACTAGATCCTATTAATGATGTTGCTGCTGCAGATCAGGTAATGCTACTATTTGCTCTATTCTGTGTGTTGTGCAATCATTTGATTAGATGGGTTACCAAAAATAAAGAAGAAATTTATCTTGTAATTTCTGGGTTGCATTGTTTTCCATGTCCTGATTGGCATGAGTTGGGGTTTTTGACTACTTGTAGAGGGAACAAATTTTCCCATTTCCAAAATATGGTTCTTTTGCGATTGAATTTATGCTTGTGAGAGTTATGTGATAAGCCTTGGGTTCCAGTTTAGCTGGGCATGTTCAATGCGACAAAGAATCCACATGAACGTGAAGTCTCAAACTTTATGGATCAGCCTAAGTTGAATTTTCTTTATGAGAAAAGAGAATCTCAGCCACGAATAAATCCATGTCAATGAGGTGATGCTACCTCATCAATTAACACTCATACCCGCCCCAATGAATTTGTGGGTGCAGAGCCCCCGCCCGGATCCATTTACTTTCTCTCTTGACTGAGAGTCCCGGCCAATAAATCATGGCTGAGATTCCGGGCACTCTTTGTTTATTTTATAATTACGACTGTTTGTATAATTAAATGTAGCTCTACTATATATCTGAATGATTATATGTAGTTAAGCACTTAAAGTTTGTATCATCCATCCAATGAATGAAGTAAAAGTCATGGAGTATTTCTGTTCCTGTTTAACTCTTCATTAATAACTGCCAGCCATAATCCTACGTCAATTCAAAGCAATTTGATTCACAATCATGTGTAATCCTGAGATCGTGAGAGGATTTCTTTTTCCTTTTTCTCAGCACCCATTATATTATGGTAATTTATAACAAAGCATTAGCAAATGCTGACCACTATGGTGTATAAGTATAGTTTCATACATAGACTTAGATACATTCTTTACTAGTAACATTCTTTTGGTAAAAAAAGAAACATGGTGGAACCAATTCGATTTCCATACATGGCTTCTACATGCACCCTTCATTGTTTACAAGGCCACCAAATCATCTGTTACAAATGTGTCTATATCTGCTTGTTCATTAAGTACTCACCAAAGGTCCCTTTTCACGCAGGTCTTGGATTTCCCGGGAGGAAAAGTCAAGTTCACCTCTGAACTGAGGTTCATACCTGAATCCTCTGAGGAGCGGGTACAATGCTATCGGGTGCTTGATGACAATGGCCAGCCCATAATGTACAGAAATTCGGTAGAGGTACACCCTGCTACCTCTTTCTTCTTGAGTTCCTTTTAAACATGAATAAAAAGAAAGGACTCTTATGATTAATCAATTTTTAAGTAGGTCAGTAAGGACATTGCTGTGAAAATGTATGAACACATGTTGATCCTCCAAACAATGGATACAATCTTCTATGAAGCACAAAGGCAAGGTAGAATTTCATTCTACGTGACGACAAATGGAGAAGAGGTCATCAACATTGCATCAGCAGCAGCACTCTCCCCTGATGACATTATCTTCCCTCAGGTTACAATTGCAAATGCATCTTTTATGTAACTTTCTTAGTGCACATGCCAAAACAAATGACAAAATTATGGTATACATATTTTCTTGATGTGCCATGCAGTACAGGGAGCCAGGAGTTCTACTATGGCGTGGTTTCACTCTAGAACAATTTACTAACCAATTATTTGGAAATAAAGCTGATTATGGGAAAGGGAGGCAGATGCCTATTCATTATGGATCTAACCAGCACAATTATGTCACTGTATCATCAACAATTGCGTAAGCTATGTACCTTGTGTATGGAAGAGTTTTTCAAGGAAAACTTTTTGTTAGTAATTTACTTCAAAAATCACGAGCATAAGTATTTGTGCTGTTTTGCAGGACTCAAATTATCCATGCAGTTGGTGCTGCATATTCTTTGAAAATGGACAAGAAAGATGCTTGTTCAGTTACTTATTTCGGCGATGGTGGCACAAGTGAGGTACCTATACATCTGATTTGAAGATTACATTTTTAAGTTTTCAAAGCAGGAAGTTTTATTTTGGGGGAGGGAATTGATTCAGGTGATTCTGTTCTTCATAGTGTATGAATTGAAAATGATTCTACCCATTTCCCTGTAGGTTTGCTTTTAGGAGAACGAATTGCTGGTTGCCTTTAATCTTTTAGAGATTCAGATAATAGACACTGCTTCGAATTCATATGCCTTGTAACAAGGGGAAAAAGTTTTTTTTTTTTTTTTTAAATGTCCATAAAAGTCGATTCCTTGTTTTGGGGTATTGACTTCACTGTTCTGCAAAATCTCTATTTTCTGCAGAGCTAGAGCCTAGAGGATTGATATCAACTTTCAATTATTTAGAGGAAGAAGAAAACACTTTAATGACAATAATGTCAATTTTGGTTGGTTATATTTTAATGCTTTACATAATGGTAGGGAGATTTCCATGCTGCTATGAACTTTGCCGCTGTTATGGAGGTCCCGGTTATCTTTATCTGTCGGAACAATGGATGGGCTATCAGTACCCCAACTTCAGATCAGTTTCGAAGTATTTTTCCTTGTGCATATTTTCCTTCTTTGAATATTCCCCACAAACTGTTTTCTAATTTCGTATACATTCCAGGTGATGGTGTTGCTGTTAAAGGCAAAGCCTATGGAGTTCGAAGCATTCGTGTAGATGGTAATGATGCTCTTGCTATGTATAACGCTGTTCATTCCGCGCGTAATATGGCAATCAAAGAGCAAAGACCCATCTTAATTGAGGTAAAATAGGGATGATTTTTATTGTAAGTAAATGGCACTTTCTAGCAAATTCGTATTGGATTTGACATGTTTGACTTTTATGGTATATTTCTTCACTTGCAGGCCTTAACATATCGAGTAGGACACCACTCAACATCAGATGATTCCACCAAGTATCGTCCAGCAGATGAGATCGAGCATTGGAGAATGGCACGCGATCCTGTAACCAGATTTAGAAAATGGATGGAAAGCAATGGTTGGTGGAATGGTGATGCTGAGTCAGAGACGAGAAGCAATGTGAGGAAGCAGGTAAAGACATAAGTGCCTATTTGCTTTAGCCTTTAGATTGTTCAAAGTTGATTTTTAGTTTTGTTCATTAAACTATTGTCACCCAGAGATGCAACAACAAACACTTGATAAATTAAGTATTTTTCACTTAATCCTTAGAAATTCATGGTATGTTTGGACTTCCGATGCAGCTACAATGGCAGCAATTGTACAAACGGTACATGTGAACCCCAAATTAGTTGTAGTCAATTTTCTGTATATACCCTCAAAGAAGCAGGGCATGTATATCAAGTTCAATTAGAGATCACGATAAACATTACGGTTAAATCACAAATCCAAGAATTATAATTGTGTTGAACATGTATGCACAACCTTGAAATGCATATGTAAATGAGTTTGAATTTTCCGAATGTTGCAACTGATTGCACTTTTGCTGCAGCTATTACATGCAATTCAAGTGGCAGAGAAAGTTGAGAAACCTCCAGTTGCGGAGCTTTTCACGGATGTGTACGATGTCCCTCCAAACAACCTTCAAGAACAGGAACAACTTCTTAGAGAGACCGTCAGGAGACACCCAGAGGAGTACCCGCGAGACGTTCCACTTTAAATTATTGTCTTGTCTCGTGTAGATATCTATCTGATATTGATACTAGGCTACTAGTAGAACTTCTCTGGTACAGTAACTGAAAGCAGATAATATGTTTTTCACTCTGAAGTGTAATTTAGTAGTCCATATCAATAAAGCCTGAGATTATCCTATCATATCTGCGGCATTACATTTTTCTGTTAAAAGAAAGTTAGATTCGAAATTCCATGAATTTGCAGAAATATTAGGAAAAGAGTCAACCTAGAATAGATGGGCATGGATGGTTAAATATGGAAAGTGTGTGAGTGATGATGTTTCCTAAAATAGAGACCTCTCTAACTATTGCAGGCCACAGATGACATAGAGCTCCCAAATGGGTCGGAAAGCCATCAATACTCTGCATGCATCTCTTCTTTCCTCCACAACACCAATAAACAAAGAAAACAATCATTTTTGCAACTTTTTTTCTTCTGCAGCAACACAACTAATTGATCTCCTTCTTCTGCATCATTTAATCTGTTGTATAACATTAATCGTCACACGGCTATGGTGATGGAGGCTGCAGCCTAGCTGTTGCTGTTGTTGTTTGTGGGTGCGGCAGCAAATTTATCACAGGAAAATTTCAGATGGCGGAGAACAAGCCGGAGGAAACAATAGTATGCTATGCACCAACTATGATAACAACGAATGGGATATGGCAGGGCGATAACCCTTTGGATTACTCTCTCCCTCTCTTCATGTTGCAAGTAACAATAGTTGTCATCACCACCCGCATCTTTGTTTTCATTCTCAAGCCCCTTCGCCAACCTCGCGTCATCTCTGAGATTTTAGTAAGTTCCTTGTATCATCGACATGATCATTTTGGATATCGGCTATGGATATTGGCTAATGTTATGTAACGTGCAGGGTGGAATACTATTAGGCCCATCCGTACTTGGAAGAAGTCCCACATTTGCAGACAATATGTTCCCACTAAGAAGTGTAATGGTGCTCGAAACAATGGCGAACGTTGGCTTGCTCTACTTCTTGTTCCTTGTCGGGGTAGAGATGGATACATCGGTTATCAGGCAAACGGGGAGAAAGGCTTTTTGCATTGCCATTGCTGGCATGATCTTGCCCTTCGCTGTGGGCGCCGGCTTTTCTTTTGTACTAACCAATGGTAACAAAAATATTAACCATGGCACTTTCATCCTCTTCCTTGGCGTTTCCCTCTCTGTCACTGCCTTCCCCGTGCTTGCTCGCGTCCTCGCAGAGATCAAACTCATCAACACAGATATTGGCAAGCTCGCCTTGTCATGCGCTCTCATCAACGACATATTCGCGTGGATTCTCTTGGGCTTAGCCATTGCCTTGGCTGAAAATGACGCGTCTTCAATAGCTTCCGTGTGGGTGATTCTCTCAAGCACAGCATTTGTGTTTATTTGCATTTACATAGTGAGGCCACTCATCTCGTGGATGATCCGCCACACCGCGGAGGGAGAAACTTTCAGTGAGGTCCACTTATGCCTTATTCTCACCGGTGTTATGATCTCCGGCTTCATAACGGATGCCATTGGAACACACTCTATATTTGGAGCATTTGTGTTCGGTCTGGTCATCCCAAATGGACCACTCGGCGTGACTCTCATAGAAAGAACAGAGGATTTTGTTACAGAGCTCCTGTTGCCACTCTTCTTCGCCATTAGCGGACTCAAGACCAACATAATGTTCATAGGAGGAGGCGCAACTTGGGGAGTGGTTATTGCTGTCATCTTTCTTGCTTGCGCCGGCAAGGTCATCGGCACTGTCGTCGTTACTTCCATTTACTCGATGCCTTTACGCGATGGAATTGCTCTTGGTTTTCTCACTAACACAAAAGGCCTAGTTGAAATGATCATCCTCAATGTTGGTAAGGACCAGAAGGTACGTATTTTGGGACAAAGAGAGTATATAGTCTATACAAGTGCAAGTGTACGTCAATACACGATTTTTGACATGTATATGTATTTGTTTTATAGGTATTAAATGACCAGGCATTTGCTATAATGGTGGTCACTACAGTGCTCATGACGGGCGTCATCACGCCCGTTGTGACCACAATTTACAAGCCAACAAGAAGATTAGTACCATACAAGCGACGGACAATTGAAAAGACAAAACCAGACTCGGAGCTACGAGTGTTGGTGTGCGTCCACACCCCTAAACACGTCCCAACAATCATCAACCTTCTTGAAGCATCGAACCCCACAAAGAAATCGCCTATATCCATCTACGTGCTCCACCTTGTGGAGCTCACGGGTCGCGCATCCGCCATGCTCATAGTACACAACACTCGCAAAAGCGGACGCCCGGCCCTGAACCGATCCCAAGCGCAATCCGACCACATCATCAACGCCTTCGAGAACTTCGAACAGCTCATGGGAAACATAGTCTCCATCCAACCCCTCACCGCCATTTCTCCATTCTCCAACATGCACGAAGATGTGTGCAACTTGGCCGAGGACAAGCGCGTGGCCTTAATAGTCCTCCCCTTCCACAAGCAACAAACAGTGGACGGAGGGATGGAGGCCACGAACCCGGCGTACCGAACAATAAACCAAAACGTGTTAGCCAACGCGCCATGTTCCATCGGGCTTCTCGTGGACAGAGGCCTCAGCGGGTCCGCGAGGTTAGCCACCAACCAACTTTCCCACCACATTGCTTTGCTTTTCTTTGGCGGGCCAGACGATAGGGAGGCATTGGCCTATGCCTCCAGAATGTCTGAACATCCGGGGATCAGCTTAACGGTGATCAGGTTTGTCCCTGGCCCAAACGCAGCCGAGGCCCCCCTCGAGGCTCCGGTGGGGGCGGGGGCCTTGGCCGTGGAAACAGGGACTAGTAAAGAAAAAAAGCTGGACGAAGAGAATATCAAAGAGATTCGAAAGCGAAGTGCGATCGATGAGTCGGTGAGATACACCGAGCAGGAGGTGAACAACGGGGAGGAGACGGTGGCGGCGATAAGGTCGATGGACAACAGCCACGACCTGATCATCGTCGGGAGAGGGCACGGGATGGTGTCGCCGATGACGGCGGGGCTGACGGACTGGAGTGAGTGCCCGGAGCTCGGGACGATCGGAGACTTGCTAGCTTCATCGGACTTTGCGGCGCATGTGTCGGTGCTGGTGGTGCAACAATATGTTGGAGTAGGCACGCAATTTGACGGCGGGCTGAATTCACCGTGTACTCCCGGAGATATGGTGAATGATCAATTTGCGAGGCAAAGTAGCCGGCAACCGCCGTCGCCGGCGAGGAGACAAGGCTATCAAGGACGCAATGTGATCGTTCCATGATTTTTGTTTTTAAACGTAGACTTATCTTGTAATTAGCTTTCACATGTATGCATATTTAATGTAGTTACTATAAATGTACAAAACACCATATATTAAAAAGTTATGTAGCAATGTTTTCTATAGTAGAAGTTAATCCCTAAACCATGGGATTTCATTATTTTTAATCATAGTTTGATCAATAATTTTATTATAGATTGGGTAGCAGTGGTACAAGGAGATGAGTATGATGATAAGATGGAGAAGAGAAGTAGTGGTGATGAGTTGAGGTGGATCTCCAAGCTAGCAAGGGAAAGAGCAGATGCAATTGATTATATTTAGGCAATCTCCAGAAGCACAAGTTCCATATTTGTTGCTGCAGAGAGTGTTGCATGCTGGTGGGAAGCAATCCAAGGACTCTCCTTCATAAGCCTCTGTGCATCTTCTTCCACTTGCATCTGCATATACTATATTATTGGCAAAGAGAAGCACCAAAAAGATGGCCAAAACAGAGAGGCTCTTCATCATCAACAGCTGATTGGAGATTATAATTAATCAAGTGGTACTTGTTATTTATAAGCTCAACTGATAGAGCTAGTAGATGCCACATGTACATGTACATGTTCATGTTCACGTAGAGACTTTAAAATAGAATACTTTGTGGAGTCCATCGATCACCAAATGATATCTCAGCTAGACTCCTCACTCACTCTCATCACATCTCATTTTGTACCTACTTTCACATCCTAATATGGGCTATGTGGCCATATCTCCTTGCTTTTTTCACTATCATCATCTTCTCTGTTGTTGCGTGCTTCATTTGTTCTTTTTTTTTTATGCCATCATGAGGTCAGGTCATTTGGGTACAGCTCTTGTCAAATGAACATTCATTTAACAAGGAACACAATCCAAATCTAACTTAAATTTTCATTCAAGAATGTTCAATATAATCTATGTATCCACTTGATTTAACTCATAATACCTCAATTATTGGAGCACTGTAGTTCACATTAATCTGGTTTAGTAGACCTGTTTATCTCACTGAATCTTTGGTCAATTGTTTGTAAGTCCAATTGTTTTGACATACAAGTAATATCTAGAGAACAAGGATTGTTAACCAACCTATGAGTTCAATCAAAACACAAAGAAAATGAATCTGGACAGGCACTTCGCAACATCATTTATGAGACGACATCTCTTGGTTAAGCCTCCGACACTTGTAAAAAATTGGCTGAAATGCTTTATTTTTTCTTTCTAATGTTTAACTAAACACAACTAGAAGGTATGTTAAGAAGACTCGCAAAGAGAATGGGATCAAAAATGCAGTAGCAATTTAGAGTCCAAGAGCGGGTAAGAAACATAAGAGCATTGGTTGGCTTGAAGATTTGCGTTTGTTTAAGTGTAGACGCCTATGTTATCTTTATGTAATTCTTCTCTTGCGCTCTGTAGGGCTATGGTTGTTTTAGTTGTTTGTCTTTAGTTTGTTGTAGTTTTGTGATGTATGCTTTATGTTGTGTGTTGGTTTCTTAACATAATCTTGGCCGTTTATCAAAATAAAAATGCATGAAATTGACAAGGGCAAAATGGGTTAAGAGAAGAATTATTGAAATGCAAAATTATGTTTCCTCTCAGCTACATTCACACAAACAAGGAACGGTTTATACACAAATCTCTTTCTTTTCCTGGTTCAATGTGAATGCACAAAGTAAAAGCCTTAGAAATGGATATATTACAAGCCACAGAAAAACACTGGTTGTGGTTGGCTTCCTCTGCCAGAAGTAAGAATAAAAACACATACAACATTTCTAGGTGATATACCACTTTCAAGGAACAAAAGAATAGGGCAAAACAATCAAAATTCGGGGAGGTTAATGAATAACTAGGAAACGTCGCTTCACATTTCCGTGTTTTGATAGCAAGCTATGTACAATAACCTCCTTAGCTAGCTAGCCATCAAGTGTCTGGGAGAGCTGCTGAACATACTGTGCCACATGTATGCTCTCGAAAGCACCATCTCCAGCTCTTGATGACTCCAGTTTTGAGTCGGGAGATGTTGAAGGAACATTACCATCTCTAAGAAATCGAGCTTCTGAAGCTTATCTGACCACTGCAAATAAGACAGCAGGGCGTGTTAAGAACCCAATGTTTAATCATTTCAATGAAAAGGGCAATAATAACACAGCACATGTAATTGAGCACAGATCGATTTATCAGGAACAGAAAATTGCAAAATGGTACAATATAACTGTATACAAGGAAATTGGCAATCAGTGCATGTGTTACATGGCATAGGAGCATCCGAAGGACAAGGTAGATCTGCTCGTTATGAGTTGAAAGACAAATGCAATGATTCTTCGAAAGAAGCACAATAAGCATGTATAAACACATTTGACATTTCTTCATCAGCAATAACACAAAATACTTTGGCATAGAAGATTAAAGACAAGACAGAAACCTAGAGAAAACTTGTTCATACTCCTAACAGATTTTGAGAAACAAGAACTTATTCTACAAACTAATAGTCCAACATGCTTGTCTTCATTTTCCCCATCAATCATCAAACATGAATAGCTTGAAAACTCATTTTCTATGCACAGGCTTACTGCAATCATGTTTCCTAATCAGAACAGTTATGCATCCAAAGATGTAACAGTTTATACTATATCAGTGTCACAGGCTCACAGCACAAGAGTGTCTATCTCACCGTTAATAGAAAACTGGCATATATGTACATGAGGAAATTCGGCAATGCATCTCCTTCTGCAAGATATGTGTCCCACAAGCGGGTAACAAGATGGAAAGGGAGCTAAAAAACATACAAGCAGCTCTTGTTAATTTATAAAAACCAAGGTTCATGACCAAATTGGAAATTCATATGACAAGGAAACTTGAAGATTAAAAAACTTTTGGAGGAAGTTGCAGAAAACTGGAACACTGATAATGCATGTTTTGAAGCAAACCTCTCTTATTAGAAGACAGTTGAACCAACGAAAAGCAAACTGAAGAAATTCAAGACCTTCCTCCTCCATGTGCCGTGAAACAGGTTCTAGAGCAATTTGAGAGAACGGACATGTCAATACTCAAATTGGCATAACCAAATGCATCTAGACATGATGACACGCATATATGTAGTTTTCATTATCTAACTTTTGTAGAAGATAAAGATACTAAGACACTCTTTTAGGAGATATATCATAATTTGCCTTACGGCCCTTACCCCACCAATCAAATAGCAATTCTAATATTTGAGATAGAAATGTGAAAATCGCTTTAAAACATATGGTCATATAAATGACAACCCAAACACTTTAAAGAACCATTGAACCAAGGTATCATACTTAACATAGCCCACAATTGCAAATGGTATAACCAAATAGACATAATAGAACAAGAAAAGGATGATTCTTTTTCCCGGTCAAAAGGTTTGTCATGGTGAATTTGTTATTTCTCTGAATATCTCAACAAATCCTCATAATGGAACTGACAAAAACAAGCATTACAAGCTTTCAAACCTATCCATAAACTAAGATCATGATCAGAAAGGAATGCTGTTAATAGAAACTACTTATCAGAATAAGGGTTTACCATCAATCCGCCTAACTAACTCTTTCAGCTTAAAAACGAGCCTTTGGATTCCAGGTTGAGCAAATGTGTAATGGTCGTGCATACCATCCAACAATTTTGACAAGCACCAATAGCAATCAGCCTCTATTTCAGGAATTTTTTGTGGAGCCACGGTAGAGATAGACCAATTATCTATGCTCCCTTCCAAGTATTCAGACAAAAACACAACTAGAAAGGGTGTAACAAGATCATTTATTCCTTGAACATATCCGCTTGCAGGATGTCGAATGGCCCTGGAGTGAAATCAGGATACTCGTAACTTTTCTCTTATTGAGTAAGCAAACCTGGTCTTAGACATAAAGGAGCAACTCAAGCACACAGAATGTACAAAAAGGAGCCTTTATATCACTCAACCAAAACAAGAATAACACAGTTGGGAAGCCATCATAGCCAACAATGAGAAGTCATATATTCACATACAAGTTCTAGTGATAAAAGAATATTATGCATCAACCATATACATTTTCAATCTATTGCTGTGGAACTTAGTTTCAAATTTCTGGCAGATTCAAGATTAGCAAGCTGAGCAAGATACATGATATACATATTTACCAGCATATCTGGCCTAGACAGAGAGAATATGAGTTTGCTTATGAAAGCATTTCAAGTCATGTTGAATCCATATCCATACCATACAACATAGATTCCTCCTTAACAGCTTAACTCAAACTGGAGGTGATTCAAAACTCATAAACTGATTTTCAATTCAAATATACAGGTCTTTCACATTATAACCAAATATTTAAAAGGCTGAATTTACAAGAAACTCAGACCATATTTTGATCTCATGTCATGCTACATACCAGAACACTAACTATTCAAGACTACGTATATCTGATGTAGCAAGGCAGTTACTAGAGGCTGGATGACGAACCCTTGAGAAAATTAGAAGATATTTTTTTAATTGATAAGATATTTATGCTACAATACAATATATAGCCCACTTCTTACTTAGTGCAGTCATCTTATATCCTTACATGCATAAATTATGTTTCATAGAAAGCAATTGATTATCAAGAATAAAACAAAGACTGAAAATAACTAACCATGTATATAGGATGCGCTCCAAGGATTTCTGAACTTGTTCTTGCTGAAAGAAAGTTACATTAGGTACAGTTCTGGGACAATCAAGAGCAATCTACCAGAAAGGAATTTATCAGGAACTAGGCAGAATAGATTATCAATGATCAAAAGAGGTATTAAACCAGAACCTCAACTACCTGACGTAGCATGTTGATCTCATCATCCGAACGTTCAGTATGTGGAAGGTCATAAAACTGAGCAACACAGTCTAGATACTCAAGTCGCTTCCTTCTCAGAACACCCTCCCTTCTATCTGAATTAGGTGGTGCATATCCCTGT
>JAYMTF010004142.1:0-13755 GCA_036897485.1 Pelargonium nanum | reverse complement strand
ATTATGGACGTTTAGTATAAAAAATGAAGGGTATTACAGTAATATGACTTTCCCACCACTTGGAAAAGTATATGAGATTTTAAAATCCCACTTCCCCCATGGGATTTTAGACTCCTATGTATGTGGAAAAATTAACCAACTCGGAAATGTTACTTTCCCATCCAATTTCCTTGACTGGTTTACCAAACACTGGATTTTAGTTTGACTATCAACTTGCCCTTATCACATCAACTTTCCCTTATCAAAAAAATAGTTCCCAAACGATACCTTTAAGTTTTAGAGATATAATTACTAAAAACTATATTGTATTTGACATCTTTTACAACTGATTATCTTTAATTTATTATATATATTTTTAACTTTTGACTATCTTAAACTTTTAAATTTTTTAACTTAGAAGTTCAATAGTTACAAAATAAAGTTAATGGTAATATGTTGCAAAATGTGTCAAATACAGAGCAGTTTTCAGAAATTTTTACTAAGTTTTAAGTGGATTAAAACCATGGCTCCTTTAAATGTTTATCTCAATTTACAAATCTTTCCCACTACGTTACTCTCAAATATTGTCCGACTCCAATTTTGCTTTGTTGTCCAACTGACTACTTCCTGAAAAGTCATCACTTTCACCACCCAAAATTCTTTAGCATCAGCCCACGAAATCTAATTGAAGGTATAGATGTCCTCCCAATCATCCTGCAGAGTTTCGAAAACTTAAAACTTGTAGTAAAACTCAAGTTGTCTCGACAAGATAAGTAGTGTACCAAGACATGTTGGGCCAAGTGGTTATTACCACTTTGGATTTTCTTTGAGATCTCAAGTTCGAGCTTCCTTGTCGACGGTATGGGGTGAGATTTGTGGGGTGGGGTTTAGGATGACGCTCCCAGGGAGTGAGAAACATTGTTACTTCGAGTATGATGTCTCGTTGCTGATAAAAAAAATAATAATAAGTAGTGTCACATATCCAATAAGCGACCCTGAGAAGGCATAGTCTGAGGCCTCTTCTCAGCTGCCAACAACCCATCACCCACCATTCTACTTGAAACATCTCTAGTCGATTTATGCTTTTCCGACACAAAATCGAATGGATCTAAGCCTCCAACTAACCCCTTCACACGATTGTCGAGATGGCCAAAATATTAGAACATCACAGGTCTAGAGAGAGCAAATAGGTTAGACAATGATGCTACATGTATGCATTATTTCCATTGTATAAATCAAGTTTTGTAACTATGACAATCAACAATATAATCTTTTGTAACTATGACAATCAACAATATAATCTTTCAAGTGCAACTCATGGACGTAAACAATTAGGTCGAACAACGTAAATATCCCGTGTCTTTTATTTTTTGTCTAATTGTTTATCTTGTTATTCTATCGTGTTTTTGTTCTCGATAAAAGATACAAATAGTTACCTCTATTCAAGCAAGAAGAAAGTTCATTCTTTGAGCAACAAAGAGCATTGACAATGTTCAAAGAAAGAGGTAGAATGGAACCTTGCACTATTTATATCATTCATAAAAAGTAACACAACAGTAAGTAGCATATATGCCTAAAATCAAATTTATTAGAGAAACTAATTGGCATCCAATTATACAGTAGTCAAACATATATATATTGATTTGATATGCTTCTCAAATGTACAATCCAAAACCTTCAATTTCTCATATGATTCATCTACTCAGACCATCTGATTAAACTTATCAACCAAATGAAATAGAGATTGAGAACCTAACTGACTACATAGTTTTCTCCCTGTTGTTAAAATGAGTATCGTTTTTGCCCATCACTACCTCTCACAAACATTGGGCAGTACACAATAAATATTGGACTCCAAACCTTTGATCCTAAACATTCTTCACATCATCGATCTCTTGTAGTCAAGCTCACTTCTCGTTTCACTGCTTGCTTCAAGCTCTTACTGAACTCTAGTACCCTCTGACAAAAGAGGTAAGAAATTACACTAATTAGCATTTTTGATACTTGTCATGCTACAATAAACAAGCACAAGAAAAGAGCAACAGAAATATTGAATGAACACGAGAATACAACAGCAAATTCACGTTCCAATTCCAATCTATAAAAGTTCATTTTTTTGTGTACCCATGGGAATGCTAAAATTTGAATTCGTCCCCACTTCATTGTTTTAATTATATAAAAAAGATAGCCATTACCATGCTCTCCAAACCATAGCTAATAATCAAGTTTTCTCAACAATGGACTTCCAACAGAGACCTCAATTGTGAGATTTTACCATTGGTTCTTAACCAAGAGACAGAGACGGACAACACACGAGCAGCAATATAGTGGCAAGAAAGATAGAGATGAAAACCCATTCAAACATTTACCATAATATCTTATGATTCTTATCATAGCTTTGCATTTTGCAAAAACCTAGCTTTTCTAAGTTGTTCAAAAATTAAAATAGCTAAGAAGTTCTAACATGACTCAGCAGTCTATAGGCATATTTCAACAAACCTTAACAGCAATGAGATATAGAATAAGTGAATAAAACTTCCACAGTGAGGCAAATATGAGTAAACAGTGATCCACAAACATTTACAAACCAGAAAGAATAAAATTTGTATTTCTTGAGACTTCTATCTATGGACACTAGCAGAAATTGCAAAGAATAATTTAACAAGAGTGTACAGCATAATAGCCTTGACTACAACAAGTTATGAAAACTAGGCTTGATGTGTGTACATGAAATAGCTCTTGATCTCAAATTGTCGAATTATAAATGCACTGCCAATGAATTAGCTAAAGATAGGAACCACTTATTGGATATAGTGTGGTTGAGACGGTAGCTAAAGATGAACTAAACACAATCACAACTGAGATACCCAAGCTAACCTATATATCTAGTTGCGACTTTCCAAGTTCTCGCCTAGAAGGATACAGGCACAACATCCAGCTTGCCTTAGAATGAAAAATGCGACGTGTAATGTATAAGGCGACTCCTTCATAAAGGCACATCCAATATAAAATCTATAAACCAGAAGATATCTCAAGTGCATCTGCTCGTGATATGGAGCATTAGAATTAGAAACTGAGGTCAATTTGTAATTGAAAGTCAAAAAGTGTACGGACCAGTTCTCATGTCACAGGAAAGCCAAATCCAACCATCTAATCTCATTTGCATCCTTTGTGAAAGTGCATTCCATCCTGCCTACAATCACCTCAGTTCAATTGGATCCTTTCATTCCTGAGCCAAACTACAGCTCTATGGAATAATACCGGACAACCTGGTCTCTGACTTCTCCTAACTTCACAAACTTAGATTGTTCATACTTCATACTGTCATACTCATCGCCACATTTCTTATGCTCCCTGTCCTGTAATTCCCAGGAACACAAAATGGGCTTCCAATCTTTTGTCACTGACCACAAAACACACAGATACTTAGGCTAGATGCTTTTCAACTTCTATGGTATGGTCTAAATCTACCCAAGTAAATCCATCCTGACAGGTTTCCAGTGTAATACCAAAGAGATCAGAACAATCATCCTTGATGTGAAAATCAGAAATATGACATAGCATCATGTCATCATCTTTTAGTTTCGGACATGCTAGCCGCTAGCCCCACAAACTCACATCTAAATGTTAGTTGATTCAACTCGAAATAGGAACATTTGGAAGCAAGTGACAATCTAGATTGGTTGGCCACAACCCAATTGACTTACAACACTCCAACTAAAACCCAAGGAGCTTAATCCCACCCAATTGCTCTCCACAATGAGCTACAAGCCAATTGTTTGTTTTTATCTTGTGATTGCCTACATTTTGAGTTCTCTATACATAACTACGATGCTGAAAATGTAACATAGATAAACCCAATGGCACAATATGCAAATATAAACAGCTTCATTAGCTAGCTAGATTCATTCAAAGCAGCTACTAAAAGGCACGAATTCTTACTGTTGAATGAAGAGGAGGAGGATCCAGATCAATGGACCGCACGGACATCTTGGCAATCTCAGTGACCGCAGCTTCTCTGACACCGGGGACTTCACTGGTTAAGTCCTCGTAGGCAGCCACAAAAGCCTCCTGCCAAAACCTCGGTAACCTGATCCGATGGCTGTTTGTGTACACGTCCCACATGTGCTTCACCACCTTCTCCCTCTCCTCCATTTCCTATTCTCCAACCCCAAAATCCAACCAATTAGCCAAAAAAATCCAAACGCAGAAGAAATTACAAAAAGTTGAGAGAGATAGAGACTAACGAGGACGTCGAGATCGTCGTGAATTGTAGGTCCGATGGCGTCGGCGAGGCGGTTGAGGTTTCCGGCCGACCACCGGAGCGTGACGGTGCCGGTGAACATGGACCAGAACGCGAGAAGCAAAAGGGCAGCCAGTGCCCAAAACTTGTACCGCCCTCTCCCGAACGGACTCGAATCCAAGCTCTCCTTCCTGGTGATTAACGAAGCTCCGACTGTTGTTGACGGAAGCGAATCATCGTCCTTCATTTCGATCGAAAAAAAATGGGAATCGAAAACAGAATTGGCTTTAAAAAACACAAATTTGTTTCAGAAACCAAGAAAGTGTGGGATCGAGTCGATCTGGTGAAGAGACGAGAGAGAAGAGAAGAAGCATAGCCGGAGCAGAGAGAGAGGCCCCTATTGGACTCAGATTTCCTGGTTCGAGGAAACAAGAAAGGGGCGGTTTTTCAATTTTAATATTCTTCAGGGTATCATTTTATATATAATATTTATTTCGCATGCAGCGACGTTGCTCCATGCTCGAAGCCTGGAATCATTTCAAATTCTGGATTAATCATAGCCGCTGATTTCATTTTTCTTCTGTGCTACCGACAGGCATTATGATTGTGTTTGTAATTCAAATCACAATTCACAATCATAGTTTAAGTCTAATTTTAGTAATCAAATAATATGGGATGAGATTACGTAGATAGAGACCGCAAGAAGATGTAACCCATGAAAGAGCAGAAGTTGGAGTAATAAACTCATGAAGGAAGTAGGGTACCGTTTGGATTAGAGTTTTTGGTTCGAGAATGGGAATAGAGAATGGGAATGGGAATGTGATTTCCATTGATGGTGTTTGGATTAGAACACATTCATTTCCATTCCGATTCTCATTCCCATTGATGGAATTAGAAGGATGTGTTACATGTGTTTAAAAAAAAACTAACTAGGTTCGCTAAAATGAAAACATGATTTTTTTTCTGGAATTTCATATCGTTTGTATGGAAAAAAATGTCAAACAATAGTATTATAATGGTTTGTTCGAGATCAGCATTTTGTATTTGAACCAAATGGATGTTTGGAAACTCTAAGAATTTGTATTTAGACTTGAGTCAAATCCAATTGTATTCAAAACATGTATGAAACATGAGATTTTAAATTATAGCTCTTACCATGTGTCTATGTCAACATTTCAAATCAAATCTATGTTCCTAAGCACGACTTAAAAGTAATTAGATTAATTATTTAACAAAATTTGAACAATTACCAGTCTAAAAGATTTTCTCAAAATTGATAATCTAACGTGTATTCTTATACTAACAAGTAACTTGATCAATTGTTCTCCGTGATTTAATCATTCAAGTTAAGAACGTCCTGCGGGTATTGTTAAATGGATGATACCCAAAAAATAAAAATAAAAATTGAGCCAATGACGGGAAATCACGAGGCACTAGATGTCATGTCATTAACAAAAGTTAACTCGATCAAACTTAGGTTAGCCTTGAACAATTGACGGGTTGACGTGTGGTACCAGAGGTCAAACCAATCACCGAGTCAACTTTGGTCAAACTTGGTCGAACCCTCGAGTCAATTATGAAAAAAGGTTGTGCCTATGGATCGGTTCGCAAACGATCAATAAGCTAAAGCCAAGGCACATGCAAACACGTCCGCAAGACCATCAGCTAACACTTTAGTGTGAATTTCGGGAACTATTCGCTCTCATTACGGAAGCACTCTCTCCTTAGGGAAGCACACTCTCTTCTTGGGGAAGCACTTCTGGTCTGATTTTGGGTATAAAGATCATGACTAAGACAAAATTAAAAAAAGAGCATCGCCTACTCTCTCTAGTGGGGACCGAATCCTCTCTCATCTCGTAGAGTTGGGAGAGTTCTTGGAGGTTAGAAAAATCATACTTAGAGAAAATAGGCAAGACCACATGTGTGCCCCACAAATTTCTCGACCAATCACACGTCGTCACGTCATCAGTTGAGTTGTACCTCTATAAATAGAGGCATTCACTTAAGGTAGAAGACACAATTCCACTATTGTAAGAATTGAACTCTACGAAGTGCACAAGAATACTCTCCAGCGTTCTTCATTTTTTTTAATGTTAATCAAAATCTTCGAACGATCTTCGATAATTTCTTAATCTTCAAGCTTACATTCATACGTTTGTGTGATAATCTTTATTCTCATGCCAAAGGCGATTCCCCAAACACACATCCAAGAATCTTTTACTAACAGTGTGTTGACTCTTGTAGAAGATAAAACCCGGAATGAAGGTTAGGAGCTTCGACCTAAGTCAAACCCTGACCCAAAGTGTTAAATCCTTGACACGTGGGGTAAGAGAAAACCAATACAACGTTGTATTCATATCCCAAGTTTGACTGAGTCAAAGAAGTCGAATCACTTTAGTAAAATTTTGATGGTCTATCTCTAGGTTAAAATTTTATTCCATGTTCATGCATGTTCTATGTTATAATTAGTCCTAATTTTAATCAAACACAAATATAAACCCTAATTTCAAAATGAAACAAACAATACATGGGCAATAAAAGTGTAATTAATATATTACTTATAACCAGTGGTCGTTCTCACAATGGAGTGTACTGCCTCTAGAGCATCATAAAATGGCTAGGGTTTCGAGTTCGTGGCGACTAGGGTTGCGAGATCGTGGCAGCTATAAGGTCAGAGGAGGCGGACGTTATATTCCACATCTGTGTGTAGATTGTTTCCGGCACATCTTGGTAGCAGGCGGGTAGGCGGAAAACAGAAAAGGCAAGCAGCGACGGTTAAGCTTTGAGGGCCCGGCGGCTATAGCAGGGAAAATTCTAGAAATCGCGATGGGTTCATCTTGGACAGAGGCTTCTCGGACGGAGGTTGATGTAGCCATGAAGGATATGGCCATAGGGGTCGCGACTCTGGGTGTAGATGATGATATGGTGGTTATCAAGTACAGGTCAAATGAGGCTCCGATTGTACAGGGGTCGAGTTTGGTGATCAATTTTGTGGGGCGTTTTCTTACGAAATCGCCGGTCAGTTTCATTTATATGCAACAATGACGGCGTGGTTATGGCGGCCGAAATTGGGAGCGACAACAAAGGAGCTTTTTGACCCATCTCCAAGTTCGAATAAGCAGACTCGGTATCTTTTCGAGTTCTATAATGAGGACGATGCGTTGAAAGTAGAGCAACAAGGGCCTTGGACCTACAAGGGTAGGCTGCTAATTATGGAGCGTCTCAAGCCAGGTGATAATATGTATACTATGGATTTGTGGATGTTGAATATGTTGGTTCATGCTCGAGGAAACCCGTTGAACTATGTGTCTGATAGGGTTTGTGTGGATTTTGACAATGCTGTCGGACAGTTTATGAAGACAAACCCGTTAAACTTTAGAGGTGGGTGGGGGTCATATGCAAGGATCCGAGTCAGATTTGATACTAGGAACCTGCTGAGGAGGAAGGCAAGATTAGAGTTTGTGGGAATTGGCTGTCATGATATCATGTTCCAGTACGAAAAATTGCCTACATTTTGTTACTATTGTGGAAAACAGGGACATATTGAGAAAGGCTATGCTCGTTTTAAGGCAATCAAGAACCCTGCCCCGGAAAGAGCATTTGGTACTTCGATGTATGCCCCAAGGAGTCGGAGATCGACTATAGGGTCACAATGGGTGCGCACATGTTTGGATCAACCCTGGGACCCGATAGTGGAACTGGAAAGGATACCAATTACCCCTGCCTCACAGGATGCTCAAGAGGTAGGTAAAAAGGTTCTTTCGGAGACTGTATCAATGGAGGAGGCGGTTGAGGAGTATGAGGAACCTGATGGACCAAAAAACCTGCATCATGCAAACCTGGCGAATAACGTTCGCCAAGGCTCATGAATGGGATGGATGGGGACTGTCGTGGGGGACCATGTTGTGGCCAGTTCGTTTTACAAGCTCACTGGTTCAGCAGGGTATGATAGAGTTGTCAAGCGTGTCTTGAGGGTGGATGCTTGCAGGCATCGTACAAACCGGAGGGGATGGTCTTTCCAGTGCCTTTTGTTTGAGTCTTTATGACGTCTTGGCTAAGTTAGCCAATGGGGTTTATGGTTCTTTGAAGCTGTTATGGTTTAATTCTGCTTTTGTCTTTATTTGTTTTAGTTGGACTTTGGATTAGTTTCGGCTTATATTTCATTATAGTATGTACTTGCTTTTTGAATTGATGGAGTTTCATTCCCCTTCAAGAAATTAAAAAAACAATACCAGGGCAATTAATAATTGAGAAATTGAAAATATATCGTAAATAATGTCACATGTAGTTTACAGAAACTAATTACTTACTTATGTCCTTCAACCAAGTCTTAAAACATAAATATTGATTTATACACAGAACCAAATCGAATGACATAGCAGAAAAATTCATAAAACTGATTATATATCGATGATAAATGAAGATGTAGTTGTTGTCAATGGTTAAAAGTTCCACTTGAGATTTAAGCACAAATCTATTTGTTTGTTAAAATTAATTACCAAGTAATTAACACCAATAACAAACAACGAGATTATAAAGCAATAAACAATAATTCAATTGTAACCAACGATCATGCAATATATGAATTAAACAACAATAACCATGTCAATAAAACAATTGAAATCAGATTCGTTATAACCAAGAACAATAATAAGAATAGTGGCAACACAATTTATGAATATATATGTATATGTAAGGGGTTAAATGGCCCAACACCTCTTGGACTTATCTCATTCAATTAGGGTTTTCGTTAGTTTTAGTCCTTGGACTTTTCAATTTTTTTTAAAAACTCCAACTTACCTGATATAGCCGGTTGGCCACCTCCACGCCAGCTACCCCTGCCACGTCGACGGTACACATCAGCAAAACTTGCCACATCGACACTCCACATCAGCCCGAGTGTCCATGTCAATACTCCATATAGAAAACCAAACGCCACATAAGTCTAATGTCCATTTAATCCATGATTTTTTTTAAACATTTAATCCATGAATTTAAACTGAGAAATCAAACATTTATTCTCATAAATCACAAAACAACGAAACAAACACATATTCATTGAGCTTTAGATTTCCAATTCAAAGAACATTTATGAAAATGCTAACTAATCAAACTAGATCTGCAACAAAAAGTTTTAGATTAAAGAAAATACATCAACTAAAAATAGAAATTCACATTTACAAGAAAAAGGAACTTCAAATTTGGGTTCAACTCAAAATAGATCTAGGCTTCACAGAATTAATAGAGGCTTTGAATGCACCTCTGGAATACTACGCCGGACACGGAGCACGTGAAGTGGCGGAGCAGGTGCGGCGGATTTGGGCAGCGACAATACTAGTGTAGCTTGAAGAGGAACATTACCATCACCATCGTCGTTCTCGTCGGAGCAAGATGAGAATCACCGCTGCCATCACCATCGTCGTCGTTGGGTTTTGCCGGAGTTCGCTGCGTTGCTGGTTGTTGGTGTTGCTGCGGCGTTGCTCATCGGAGTGGATGGATTTGAGGTTAAAGCGATAGTGCAGAGGAGGAGTAAGCCATGGCTATTGCTGGTACTTCTAATTTGATGTTTTAGTTATCTTAGGTTTTGATTTTGTACGGAATGAGAGTTGAATACTTCACTTTTTAGGGTTTGATTTTGTATGGAACAAGAGTTGAATACTTGATGAACAAAGCTTGAAGATTTGATTTTGATTTCAGATTTAGCAAAAAGAGTGTTGAGTTTTTTGGGTTTAATTATGTTCAAATTAAACGTCGTCGTTTCAATTATGTCTGACTGGGCAAGGAATCCAACGTGTAACATTGACGTGGCAGGGTAGCTGACATGGAGCTGGCTAACCGGATACATCAGGTAAATTGGAGTTTTTTCTAAAAATTGGAAAGTTCAAGGACTTAAACTAACGAAAACCCTAATCGAGGGCCAACTCCAAAAATAGTGTAAGTCCAGGGGGTGTTGGACCATTTAACCCATATGTAAACAAGACAGTAGTCACAAATGATTATAAGAACCAAAGGAGTACCAAAGTAACAGTAGCAGCACCACAAAAAATGAATGTCCAGCAGCCACAAATAAAGTTTTGAGATTAATATGAAACAAAAACCAAGTTCCAAATTAAAGGATACACAACCACCACAAATCAATTAACAACAATTAAAATTGAAATACCAAGACATGTTGGGCCAAGTGGTTAATACCACTTTGGATTCTCTTTGAGGTCTCAAGTTCGAGCCTCCTTGTCGACGGGTATGAGGTGGGATTTGTGGGGTGGGGTTTAGGGTGACGCTCCCAAATGGAGTGAGAAACATTGTTACTTCGAGTATGATGTCCCGCTGCTGATAAAGATTAACAATTATAATTGAAATGAAAAAGAACAGTGGCGAGAGAGGCAAAGAACAAAGCCAAAAAACATATACAGTAAGAGCCGATTCAATCAAATTAAATGAGAATAAAATTATAAGCCCAAAACAAACAATTCAATTCACATGTACAAAATTGTAACAAAACAAAAAATAAAATAAGGTTAGAACACTTATCGAATCGCTTCAAATAAGCTAGCCTCTAGAAGAATATTGTCTTTTCACGGATGGAAATCTTGCACTCTCTTTAGCAGGATAAGACAATTACCGGAAGATTGAAGAACGAAGCCTCCTCCTCCTAATGAAAGCTATATCAGCCTGCCAAGTACCCCAATTTCTATTTTTCACAGTGAGATTGAAGATCGTAATTCAGAGTAATCAGTTCTGAATACGATGGGGGTATTTATGGTTGTTTGGAGAGTGACTGAAAAAATCACGTAAAAAGATATTTTATGCGAAGAAACTGGTCGTGAGATCATGAATTGACCCAACTACCAGATTCACTCCAATTCAAACTAATATCTCTTATTTGACCAACCCATTTGACCACGACTTAAGGTAAATGAGCTTATGAATTTTTAGGTTGGGTAACTTAAATAATATTTAGTCCAATAACTTACCTAATTTGAGCTTAAACACTATACCTTTTTCCCATTGAATTTCTACCAATTAATTAGATCCAATCTAAAATCAAATATCAATTGGTCAATAAGATCTAATTAATTGTTTTAATACATTTGGGTTAGTAAATCAACCCCTTAGTATTAAGTAAAAAAAACCTAACATAGCCTCAATTATTGATGGAAATCATGTCTCCTATACAACCTCTTGGTGCAGTGAAGGCACCAAAATGGTATGCTCAAGTAACGGTTACTGAAAAATCAAACAGAAACAAGTAATTTTCCTCAGCTTAACTAATTTCCATGTCAATTCATCAACTCAAGTGTTTGTTGCTAATCCAATACAAGAAAAAGACACTTATAAATGGAAAGAAGAGATAGCAAGGTACAGAGAAGAAAAAAGCTAGATGAACATGCAACAACCCTCTGTCCCTTTCTCTTAGCTTATAGTCTCAGCTTGACAAGTGATCCTAGTGTTGTGTCTCATTGGATCATGCTGATCCTTCATCCCCGATATTCTCGGATCGAGTGTTGCCTCTGTGGAGACTGTTGAGCCAACTTGAGTTGCCTTGCAAACCAAATTCTAACGATTTGATTCTGATTGATTCTAGGGTTTCGAATCGAAGCCCTCGATTCATCTTCAAGATTGAATCTGATTCGATTTTTTTCTCTCTGTGGCTTTATTCTTCTCTCTCTATCTTTAATGATTTCAAAATTTGAATTTTGAAAATCCTATTGTTCTTCACTGTTCACTCTCATCTCTCTGTTCTTCTATTTTTCAGTTTTTTAGGTTTCTGTTCATCTTTTTCTCTCGTTGTGTTCATCTTCCATGGCTTCACTCTTTGTAACAGAATCGAACTCTTTGAGTTCCTCAGTTAATCTTCGTTTTCCGTCAGCTGAAAGTATATCACATCACTCATCTAGTTGTGTCTCACGCTGTCACTTCATTATCTTCAATCTTGTCTTATTTTGTTTAACCTGATAACTTTGGTGTTCTCTGAGTTAAGAACAGATTCTAAAGAGTTCATCTTTTTGTACTCGGTCTCTGACACTCCAACCACCACTGTAAATGTTTCTTCCCTTCTTTTCTTTATATTTGCATGTTAGATTTAGGGTTTCTGTTTGTATAGGCTTCTATTTTGTATATTTGTTGTTGCATGCGTAGATCTAGGCTTTTCTGTTTTATAGATTTAGGGTTTGTGTTTGTATAAGCTTCTATTTGTATATTTGTTGTTGCATGCGTAGATCTAGATTTTTCAGGTTTATAGATTTAGGATTTCTATTTCTGGTAAGACTGTTGGTGTTGATGCATGCGTAGATCTAGTGTTTCTGTTTCTATTAGCTTTGATATTGTATTTCTGTTGTTGCATGCTTAAATCTAGGGTTTTTGGTTTATAGTATTAGGGTTTCTGTATAACCATGCTTAGATCTAGGGTTTACTGAATATATTTGGGGTTTCTGTTGTTGCATGCTTGTAATTTTGGTTTCTGTTGTTGCATGTTAGATTTAGGCTTTCTAGCATTAGTGTTTCTGTTTCTTTAGTGTATCAAAAGTTTTTTTGATAAGAACTAAATTTTTGTTTTGTTTCAAATGTTTGTGCAGGTTAGAATGGATGACTCAGAAATGGTTCATCATGAATCTGATGCTAGTGATGGTGGTGGTCCTGGTTCTGGAAATGTTGCTGATAAGAAATTATTCTCTGTGTGCATGCATTGTAATAAAAGATATGCTGGTGATATTAACAATCTAGGAACTAGTACCATGCTTAACCATGTTGATAGATGTAAAAAGAACTTGATAATGAGGAAGATTTGAGTCAAAAGAAAATCTGTTTTGTTAAGTCTGATTCGGGTAAAGAGGTTACTATGAAAACTTGGAGTTTTGATTAGTCTCTTGCCAGGGTTTTATTAGCTAAAATGTTAGTGAAAAATGAACTTCCCTTTAGGCATGTAGAGAGGGAAGGGTTTAGGGATTTTGTGAATTGTATTTGTCATATGTTTCGTGTACCCTCTCATACAACAACTACGGGAGATGTGTATGACTCTGAAAAGAGTAAATTGTATGTTTTGTTTGGGGTTAATGTTAATGGTCCAAGAATTTGTCTTACAACAAATACTTGGACCTCTGTGCAACAAATCAATAATATGTGCCTAACAGCACATTTCATTGATTATGAGTCAAGATTGAACAAAAAAATCATCAATTTTTGTCCGATCTCTTCTCATAAAGGGGAGGATATTGGAAAGACTATAGAACAATGTTTGTTTGATTGGGATATCAAATCTGTTTTGATTCTAACTGTTGACAATGCAAGTGCTAATGACACAACACTTGCATATTTGAAAAGAAAATTTCAAAGTAATTCTATTTTGGGTGAGAGTTTATGCATATAAGGTGCATTGCTCATATCATAAACTTGATAGTTTCTGATGGGATTAGTGCTTGTTTGTTAACTCAACATTCTCCTTAACGGAGGTGCCACGTCTGATTTTCGGTAAGTCAGTTTTTTGACACCTAGGACCACTGGTGTTTGGCAAAAACACCCAAAATCTGACTTCA
>JAYMTF010004141.1:0-13756 GCA_036897485.1 Pelargonium nanum | reverse complement strand
GATAATTACTAGGTGGCGTTCGTTTAATGTAGTTTTTAACTTAATTAAAATAGTTAAACCCTCTTTCCCAAAAGTTAAATAAATCCAAATTCTAAGGAATTGAAATAACATGATAGATGTGTATTTCAATTCCTTAAAATTTGGAATTATTTAACTCATTTGAGAAAAGAGAATTTTTTTTAATCTCAAATATGCCCTCTTAAAAAAATTAAACGAACGCTATAATTACAATTTAAAAATACTCAATATGTCTACTTTCCCATGATTTCAAATAAAATTTACTAAACGAACGCTACCTAATAGTATCTCAAATAATAATATTTTTCTCTTCTTTACTTTACATTTATCATTATTCTTCCAAAGTTGACATATATGAGTAAATTTTTTTTCTTAGCTTGATCTGGTTAGTATTATTATAGCTATAAATATATATACTTTTTATTTCAAATAATAATATTGTTCTCTTCTCTATATATATGAAGTTACAAATATTAAGCACATTACCACTTCTTTTTTTCAACAAAAGTAGATGAAAGAAAATGACGAGTGACCGTGAGATTTAAAAAAAAAATCAAAATTAGTATAACAAAATAATCCTCTTCATTTTCTCTAAAACAATTCAAATAAATGTTCTAATACATAATAAACTAAAAAAACAGTAAGTCTAATTTGAAAAACCCAAAATTGAAAACAACCATTTTTAAAATTACAAATGATCTTAAATATAAAAATATGGTCCGAATCTAATTAAAACCCACAATGTAAAAATAAAATATAACAAAAAAAAAAATCACTTGAATGACCTGTATATTACGAGGAATGCTCTGGATAGAGATTGACATGGAAGAAAAGAGCCACGATTGATTACTCTTGAGATAATTGTTGGAGGTGCACATGTTGATGTTTCTTGCGGTTGAGAAAAGATTCGTCGAGTCTCAGACAACGAAAAAAGGTGAGAGAACAGGTGATGCTCGCAAAGAGAGAGATGAAGATTTGTGCAACAAAAAGAACTGTGTATGAAATATTCAAATAGTGAAATAGTCGAAGAAAAAAAAAACAACAGTAAAATAGATGGAAAATTACTTATTGGGTTGGGGTTTTTTTTTTTGAACTTACTTATTGGGTTGGGTTCGATTCAACAAGAAAATGGATGAAAAATTGCTTAGAGTAAATTTTGAGAAAAGCCACAATCAAATGACTTATTTATGTTTTTGAATTTTTTTTTGAAAAAAAGTATAACACTATATATTGTAGTCATAATATTATTATTTTTTATATGAATAATATTATTTTAAAAGACATTAGATATTAAAAGAAAAAAAATGTGGAGAATAAATGTGTATTATAACTGATATAACTTTTTTTTGAAGGGTATTTGATTGCACTATTGAATAAAATACATATAATTGTAATATTTAATGCATTTATGCTTTTTTAATGCATTTATGTTTGAGTTAAGAGAGGTTTTAAATTTAAACCATCACAAAGTCAAATGATTTAATTATAATTATGAAATTAGGAATAATTTTTCTTATTAATCAAATTAAGCATTATTTTTGTAATCAATTCTACTACTATCATCCCTTAAAAAATCCATTAATTATGGACTTATTTTTCTCATAATAAATTACACTAAATACAATTTTCATAATCAAATTACATTTATTAAATCCTGAAAAAAAGTTATATTAATATTGGTACAGTGGTAATCACATAATATATGATTAAATTCATTGTATTTAATTAGTTCAATAAATTTTTTTTCAAATAGTGAAAATATGTTTAACGTTACATGATATAAGTTCAAGTAAAAAAAAATTTCTCTACTGAATCATGCTAAAACCAACAAGAACAGATGTAGATTAAGAGTAGACATCGTGAACTTTTTCTCAAATTGTTTTACCTAAATTGTTAATACATTTATTAAACTAAAAGTCTAACAAATTTTTATATGATAAGAGATTATATATTTTTTATTATAAATATTTTCACTCTTACATAAAATTGCAATATTAAATATATATTTTTGTTTTTAATTGTATATAATTTATATTATAATAATTATTTAGTAACCCGTGCAGCGCACGAGCTTTTTGCTAGTAAAATAGAAGTGAGCTAGAAACGAATAATATCGGTCTTTGAATATATTTGACATCAATACATGTGATCTAAAAGTGTAAATTGGTGAGATATTTGCGCAATAGAACGGCAGGTTCTCTAAGAAAAATGACTAATTTGCTTTAATAAAAAGAGAGACTAACTTAAGTTGACTAACATAATATTCTTTTGCATCTAATAATAAAATTGAAAATAACATGTGTCACAACAAAATGAAGTGGAACTTTAAAAAAGTTTGGGTGCAGTGATTTGATATTTTGTGCACTTGGTAGGTATATGGCTTTAATTATTCACCACAAAACGATACCGTCTGAGACCACTAAAATTTGATCGTTACTTTTTTGACCAGACCAGTCAAGTTTTGTTTGCATTGCAGCTATAGAGAGTTCATAGATTGTATCTACCACAACAAAGACAAATACATATTGAAGCCATTATTACACAGATTAGTCAATTTATAGTTAAGAAAACTACACTAAGCCAAGTTCTCAACCTCTTATTTGGTAACACGCTAGCTACTACATTACAAATGAAAAGATCTCAATCCTCGTCCTGGTTGCAAATTTCATCGAGAATGACCACAACCGCTACTATAAAAGCATAGTCGATATTGGGATACACTGTCACCATGAAGTTGTCCTTTCCCAGCAACACGCTTTGAACATTCACCTTCTTGTGCATCTAAAACATGTACACAAGTTATGATACATTAGAGTGTTGTAACATGACACACAACACGAACATGACATGAAACTTGCGTGTTTGATCTTGCACATTTTGTAATCTTGTCATACTTGTGTTGGAGAGCTAAACACGTTTAGTAACCATGGCATGTTCTTGTTAAGCATCCATCCAAACATGCACACATAGCACGCCCAACCCACCCAACACGTACAGTTAGCGAAACAATAACATGTCAAACATGTTAGGTCGTGTGTGCCATAGTGTCATTCAAACGTGTTGTGTTGGTTATATCATGCATAATGGTGTTGGATTGTGTTTCACAATGTCATTATGTCATGTCAAATGTGTTGGTAATATAAGCAAAATGTGTTAGATCGTGTTCGAGTCAACGACCTATTTAGATACCGTTTTAAACGTGACGTGTTCAGTTGTAAATCACGACTACTAAACATATGATATTCGTGTTGACATGCACGCACAAACAGCATTCACAGGAACATGTCAGACGCACAAGAATTTTCAGCTCTAATCATAACTAACACTAGTTTAAATTGATATTTGGGAGCAAAAATGAATATAATTTACCTGAGCGACAATCGTGTTAGATTCTCCGGCATAGATGACGCAAGACCTTTCGAGCCAGCTTCCCTCAATCTTGAAATCAGGAGATTTATGGGCCGTGTTTTGCGCCAAGAACACATCTAATTTGGTCTTCAATTGGATCATCGAAGACTGCTTCACTGTGAAGAGCAGATCTTTGCTCTCTCCCCTAAAAACTTCCCACCTCTCGTGAGCAGATAGAATCTGCACAATAAAACAATCAACACCTAATTGAGCTAAACAAAAACAGATGGAGAGTTAAATCAAAGTTATGGACCTTTTTCCGGAGATTGACGAGGGGGTTTCCGGCGGCATCGAGCAGGACACGGCGTTCGTGGAGGCTCATCAAGGATCCTTTAACTTTGAAAATGATGTTTCCGTTGAGATCTTGGACAACAAAGTTGCCGTCGGTGATGGTCATGACCTTCCTCACGATCGCCAGATCCACTGGATACGGAGAGCAGAACTGTGGGCCGATGATGGAAACTGGACTCGGTGGAGCGAACGCTGCCGGAAAATTACTGGGTTGTGCCATTGCAGATGGGACAGAGGAGGTTAGGCCTATAGCTAGAAGGTAGAAGAAGATGGTGTTGATTCAGTGGGTTGGTCTCTTTGTACTTGTGCTGTGTTGGTGGAGGGTTTATAAAGAGCAATACAGGGGTTTGTTGCGAGTACTAGAGGAAAAGAGGAAGTGTTTGTGTTGCTTTTGGACAAATTATTCGGTTGCAATTTTTTTTTATACTAAGAAAATGGAAAATTGCAACCGAATAAACGCCACTAAATGAACGGAATATGTTAAGTGCAAGAATCTTCAACAAAAAGTAATTTGGGTAAGATTAATTCATTAATAGATATATAACACCTCACTAAAATATTTTAATTTAGCGTGTTATTTTGTTCCACAAACTCACTCGACGTGTATAAGTGAATGTGTTTAGAAATGTTTTATTCATTCTCGTATGTAATTTTAAGGGTAAAATATTCCTAACGCATTTCATTTGAGAGTTGGCCCCTATTTAGGATTTTGCCTCTTTTCGAATCCTGGACGTACATATTTTTAATTTTTAGTCCAACTGACCTGCTACTGCAGGTTTCAGCTGACACGTAAGCAGCGACCGCCACGTCACCATCAGCACGTCAAAAGTCATCACCATGTCAGCGGAAAACTTTTTTCTGTTTGTTTTGTTTCAAACGATCAAAACGACGACATTTTGAAGCTTACATGTTCTTCAAGAGATGGTGAGACGCCATTTGGATGTCCAGGTGGTATGTCCAAGGTGTGGTGGTGGGGCGGAATCGGTGATGCATTTTCTTGTAGGGTTCCGGGTGTCGAGAGCTGTCTAAGAAGGAGTAGGCTTCTGGGCAACGGTGGCAGGCACTGACACCCCGGTGGGCTAGTTTTGTCGGCTCCTCACTGTTTCCCACGGGGAAAGGGTGGTACCGCTGCATGAGGTATGTGGATGGGTCGAAATGAGCTAGTATGGAGTAGGGTTGAACGCTAGTCGGAGGAGATTGTGGCGATGATTACGAATGTGCGGCGGGGTGGGTTGGAAGCGAACTCTACAGTGCAACCGGAGGAGACACCAACACGGCTGGGAGGGGGTCGGGTGTTGGAGAGGTGGAAACGGCCGGAAAGAAGCCGATTAAAAATCAATATGGATGCGGCCTTTTTTGACCAGTCGGGTAGGGTGAGGGTTGGTTGGGTGGTCCGAAAAATGATGGAAAGTTGGGGCGGTGGTCATCGTGCATGGATTGGCAGATACCCGGTCTGATTTGTTGAGGCAATGACAATCCGGGAGGCCATCCGATGGGTTTGAGATAGAGGGTGTCGTGTGGTTGAGGTGGAGTCGGATGCAAAAGACGTGGTGGAAGCAATACAAACTGGAAGGGAGGCTGATGCTAGTGCCTTCGGTTTGGTTATTTTGGATATAGGCATGATTGCTGCCCAATTTGATGGTATTTATTTTACGTTCTCAAGACGGTCTACAAACCGAGTTGCTGACGCGCTGGCTAGGTCCTCAGAATTTTTGCTAGACTTGTCAGGTTGGGTCGGGCCCTCTGGCCCGCCCGAGGTTCTATCATTACTAGAATTGGATTTGACTTAGTTTAATTAGTTTTGTTATGAGTTAACTTGTATTTTCTTTTGGTTTCGTTTTAATATATGGCCTTTTTCAAAACTATTGTATTTAAAAAAAAGAAAAGAAAAGAAAATAATTATCAACTATTGGAATATCAATGGAGGTAAGGAGGTAAAAAAGTGGTTGTTCTCTCGCTTTGAATGTCTTTTCGTCGAGGGCAAGTATGAGACGACTAGGGTTTGGTGTTTTTGCTATTTTTTTTCACCGAGGTTGGGCGGCAACACAATTGTGATATGGGAGGCTATTCGATTGGGACTGCATGTATTGCGGTAACCAAATTGCTAGTATGGCTTCTCCAGGTCACGGTAATCATGCTACAAGTGCGGCTTCAACAGATCAAGCGCAGACAACACCTCTTCGTCGGCGCAATTTTGCTGGTGTAGTGTTAGGAGGCGGACGAGAGGGCTGGTTCGGTGCACTGGACCTGGAGTTGGTGGAGGCTATGACAATTCAGGAAGCGTTGTCTTGGACGGCTATGCGAGGGTGGAGTACGGTCGTAATCAAATTGGACACGAAGATGGTTATTGACGCTATGAAGACCAGAGGAGAGGGGTTTTCTAGTGACTTGGGTTTGGTTTATCAAGACATCATGTCTACTTTAGCTAATTTTGATTGTGTGGAGTTTATTCATGTTAGACGAGAGACCAATCGGGTCGCTCATGAGAAGGTGGTTATTAACGCTATCAAGACCGAAGGGGAGGCGTTACTTAGTGTCTTGGGTCTGATTTATCAAGACATCATGTCTATTTTAGCTAGTTTTGATTATGTGAAGTTTATTCATGTTAGACGAGAGGACAATCGGGTTGCTCATTCGCTAACTAGATTATCTGTTTCTTGTGTTGGGATTGTTGATCGAGTCGGGGCATCATGTCCGGCACTCTCGGCAGAGCTTGTATTATTAGATTCATTGAATTAATATAAGCTCATTTTGCTTTCCAAAAAAAAAAAATATCAATGGGGCAGGCCCAAGTCAATAAACAAGGTAGCCCAGCCCAAATTTGTGGGTTGGACTTGACCTAACCATATACTAGCCTGGTCCGGTCCATCCACCTAAATCCAACAATCTAAGTACCTCGAAACGCAGCGTTTACTGAACTGTAACCAACTAAACAGCCCTTTCTCTGTCTTCCTCGTCTCGGTTCTGCTCTATGGATCTTCGTTTCCGAGCTCCGAATCCACCATTGATAGCTGCTCTGTTCCAGCTTCAACACTAATAACCAATGACAATTGACAAGCCATCCCAGCAGCAGCAACCACCATAGTTTAGCCTCTCTTTTCTCTTAAATTCCTTCTAAATATTCAATTGCGAATCATAGCCACCTGCGTACGGTTTCTTCATCGAAACCCTTTCCATAACCTCCCGATTTCACTTCATTCGTCCCGTCCTCAACTGCATCGAATGCGTCGAGAAATGCGAAACGCCACTTCATCGAATCACGTGAAGAGGCTAAACTGATCCAAAGATCCAGTGATAACTTCTGCACAATCCTCAAGTTTAGGCGAGTCCCTACTATGAATTTCGGTTGCTGCTATTTGTAGGATTAGAACGGTTGGTTATGGTATTGAGATATGGTATGTTACGCTGAATTATTGATGGAAATGAAGATTGCTGAGTTTAGTCACTGCTTGGGGATTATGCTATTGTGATTATGTTTTTGGCAGATAAGGTGTTCGATGAATTGCTTGTTCTGTGTTTGGTTCCTTATATTTATATTTACAATCTTTATGCAAAGTGAATTGAAAGCTGGAGTTAAGATATGCGTATTGGCTTATATGAAGAAGTTATGGTGCAAACTGCAAATTCGATGTGATTGGTTATAATGTTCCAATGGAGGCATTGTATAAGACATGGTAGGTAAATAAGGTGGCAGAGATTGGGAGGGGATGAAGTAAAATGGTGTTGGTCTTTACTTGCAGACATGTAGTATTATGCTCAATGGTTTGCTTGGTACATGTGAATCAATAATTGAAGCTTGTCCGATAAGTCTTTTTGGTGTCACTGACTCAGTGCTAGACATAATACATGTATAGTGCCAAAGGGACTTGGTTTGCAGTGGCACTTGATTTGTTGAAGAAAATGGTAGACATGGTTGTTGCTCGTCTAGTGTTCAGTGCTGGGAGGCTCTTCTCTTCAGCTCTGGTTATAAGCTAAGTTATGCAGAAACCAATTAGAACAGTTTGGAGAATGTAATAGCAATACAAACTGAACCGGTTAGATTCTCCCATAGTGACAAATTTGAACTTCTAGGCCCTTGATAATTGTTATGATATGAATGGTTGGTGTGGTAAAGGCCTGGTTGTAGTGCTTATAACCCATTACTAGCTAATAAAGATCTGAAGGACAATTTGCTGGTTCCATGTGCTTGTTATGGAGTTTCCTTAAGAAGTAGAGAAGAAACTATGTCGTGCAAGATTTGAGAAAGATTCGTCCTGTTTTTCTCTCTCGTGCAAGGAAAGAGGTATTTTTTGTAGGGTAATTTCTGATTGAACATACCACGTGAACCTCTTGTGTGTTTGAGTGTACATGACATAGCTTGGTATATAAGTATTTTTGAACTTATTGTTTGCTACATCTTTTTCCCATCCCGAATGTTCATGTCAGTCTGTCTATTTCATATTTTGTCATAAGCAACTAGTCTGTCTTGAGGCAAACGCCAAGAATCCCGAAGGTGGAAGTTGTCGGTTGGAACTGTAAGACCTATGATCCTTCGATGTTACAGCTTTCAGCTATAAAAAGCTACCGTCTTGACCTACAGAATGGACTTGACAGATTGTTGTCTGTTGCTTCAAACACATCTTGCTCCGCATAGTGACTATATTGGTGTTGGGTAAGATGTCTATTTGTACTTGTATGGCCCATCTCTTCCTCACATTGCATCGGTATCGCCCATTTACATTTCTCAACGGCTTTATTGCAAATGAATGGAATGGTATGACTATTTCATGTGGGAAGTACAACAGTTCATGCTTTTGAGTTCACTGTTTCTAAATTTTCATTTTTATGCTCTCCTAACTGTTTTTAGGTATTCATTATGTCAATTATAGTAGATGCTTAGCTATTGTCTATAGATTCTTCTAGGCATTGGTCTAGGGTATATATCTTCGTCAGAAAGAACAAATGTATATGTGGCAGCAGCACATGCCTTTATGCTGGAAAAATTCCACCATTTTCACCTTTTCAATGAAATCATTGAAGCATCCTAAGAATGTTTTCTACAGGGAGTAAATTGTACATTTGGTGAGAGGTGTTTTAGTGGATTCATCATTCATTGGTGCACGTAACATACACCAACTGTTTGATTGCGATGGTCCAATTGCTTTATGCACATCATTTCTCTGCATATTTTAGCCTGGTGAACAGGATACACATGATAAAAGATTTGAGCCGTTTGATTTGGTTTTCGAAACTTGCAGGCTAAAATGACAGCAAGACTCCCATGAACCGCGAGGTCAACGTCTGTCTGAACATCCAGCGCTATGTGGAACACTTGTGAAGAGGTTGGTGGGTGGTGGGAGCGGTGGTGACGCTGACGGTATGTATCATCATAATTTAATTACATTGTACCATAGTACTAACTAGGTCAAATGTGTTACATAGTAGAAAGGATCTTTATATTTCTCAAAAATAACAAAAGGGAAAATGGAAAAAACAAAGAACCCTGATTTGCTTTACAGAATTATCAAGAAAAGGCCCAACAAGAAAAGTGGGAACCTAATCAGCAATCACAGAAAATAAATGAGAAGCATCATTTTTAGGCTAACCTGATGCTCATAGATAGCATCAGTGTTGTCCTGGTGGCTGGTGGCCCCTATTCACTTTAATGCCTTGTTCTGGGTGAATGGTCCATTCTGTAACCCTCCAATTGCCATTATTTTAGCCTTGCATTTTGTCTGATTTCTGTCTGCACATACCCATTTAGTGAAAACCCCATTTCTTCAACCTCTTTTTTTTCCTGATCAAATCTCCAAAACTTGAAAATTATAATAACACACGAACGTAACCATTCACGTGGGTGGGTGGGCGTCAATTAACTCAATTACCAACATTTTCACAAAAATCATGGCGTCATAACAAAAACGTGGAACTGAAAATTATTAGATAGAAATAATGGAAAACACAGAGGTAGTGAAGAACAAGAAGAAGAGCCCATTGATGGAATGGAGACAATATGGAACTGGAAGTGATATTGTACTGAATTGCATGTTCATGATACAATAGATTAGATGCTTCACTTTTCTCTGAAAATCATATGAATTATTTGTCCAGAGAATCTTCAGAAAACATGGAAAGATAAGTAAATTTTATATCCTTGCATACTATATATTATCATTTACATTCATAACTGATATTTAAACCAATATTATCCATATGAAGAAACCAAGGTTCTGAATCTGAAGCACATAGAAAATGGTTTCTTAGGTAATGTTTCCACTCAAAACCACTTAGAAATTAGTATTTTAAAAAACACCAAGTCATGTTTAAATTAATTAAATATACCTAAAAAGCAATGCTCCTTTACTTAAAATAAAACTACCTTCTGCAAAAATGTCTTCCTTAGTTTCTTCTTCCACTTCTTTCATTATATTAATTACCTTTTTTTTCTCTTGTCATCACCTGTAGTACTGTTTCCTTTCAAGATCTGTTAATCAAAACACTATAAACAGACTGAAACTTGCAGACCATGCATTATCATATACTTTCTTGATCTTTATATATCATAACAAATGAAAGTGTGTTAGTATAATTTCCAGGAAAAAGCCATGACTGACCTGATTATGAAGAGTAGCTGGAACAGTTGTTGAAGATGGGCACATGAAGCAATAAGGTGCAGTGGTCATGATGGGGAAGATGGGCACATGAAGAACTAACTCATGATTAGTAACCTTAATTGCATCATTAACCAACAATGATCTCACTGAGAATTGTTGTGCTGTGTTGTGTGTGCATGAGCTAGTAATGCACGTGCCCTGCTTCTCCATCTTGCTCAACACACCTGCATTTGTCAAGCCATGCCAGAGCTAGAGAGAGAGAGAGAGAGAGAGAGAGAGAGAGAGAGAGAGGTCTTAAATTGGTGAAATTGGGACAGAGATTTGCAGCATGAGTCCATATGGCTCCTCTCATTTATAACAAAGGAAGGTTAATGCAGTGTAGCTGAAGAAGGTGGGGTTTTGTGGACAGCCCAAGACCAAGACATGAAAAAGAAGCTTAGTTGGGCATGGGACCCCCATTTATTTCAAATACCATTGGACCACACTCTCTTGTTTTTTTTAATATCTTACCCTCAACTCTCAACAAATGTTCAAATATACCCTTCCATCAATAACTTACTGCCTTCACCTTCAGTACATATATAATGTAATGTTCAAATATACCCTTCTTCAATTCTATTTCTATCTCAGGGACATATATGGTAGCTTCATCACAACTTTTTATCCACCGGAATGGTAGTTAAATGGTACAATCTCCCGTGTCGAGTGGCCATCAACACAAGTGACTAGGAGTTGAAGTAACGTCACAATCGTTCTCAACGGCAAGTTTTTACTCTATACGACGTAATGATAATCAACATAAATAGTAGAAACTCGATGTTTAGAGTTAAAATAACATTAAAAGTTGCTTTTTCAATTTGATATGACGCTTTGTGTTCAATGAACTTATAAGAATCTTGAAATAAGATTAAGTCATTGGATATATGAAAGAGATTCGATTTCGAATTTGAAAGGCTTTAGGTTTCGAGTCGGTTTTAAGCATAAAATGTGTGAAATAATGTGGGTTCACCCGACCTGATTTAAAGATTTTACATAATTATATCAGATCGGGTTAAACTCTCGTCGGATTTTGAGTACCCGTAAGATTATAATATATTATTTAATCTTCTTACATATATTTTTGTTAATTTAATTAATACCCCTCTAGTGCGCATGCTTGCAATGAACTAACAATAAAAATACCAATATATAAGAATGACAAGAGGAATGTTCAATGTTTATTTAATTTGTTGGATCATAAGGGCTTCTAGTTTGTTCTTTTTAATATTTAAAAAGTAAAATAATGGTTATGAAAAATGTTGTCACTTCATCATTGTTTATACTTGCAACTAAAGTAGGTAATTTTGATAGCTCTTATTTACAATGTTATCCATCTTAATTGCAATTGCGACTAGCAATAATTTCAGGTCAATTATAGTCCTAGACATATAGTCACCGATAGTTTTTTGATCGAAATAGTCACTGATAGTTACTTGAATATAGACTACATATTATAAATCATCATCATGAATAGTAATATTTGTTGGATTCAGATACTAAACTTACAATTCTGATAATAATTGTTGGGAGCAAAATTAACTGGATAGTTTTGCCGAAGAATCGTGATTCTGCTCTTGCTCGCAGAAGTTTTGATTATTAGATTGTTAACGGTGAAAATATGAAGATAAGCACGTAATAAAGCGTTGAAGAATATTTACGTAGTTTGTCAACTTGTCTAGCTACGCCTATAAGTTGCATTTCACTTTTAGATTTATCAACACCCGAATACAAGAAAACACCAACTTTAGAAATTAATGTACTCTTATCTTTATAGATCCCTCACATATAAGTTCTGTTTTCCGACTTTAAGACTCTCACTAACTATTATGGTTTTCGATTTACCCATTACATTGTATCCATAATAGAAGTTGGAATTCCTTTAAGTAAACAAAAAAATTTAATTGAAGCATAAAAATGATCAAAAATGAACTTTTCAAATTCTGAGTCCATTGTAGTGCACGACTATTCGGGTTATACACACTATTATTCACACTGGTAGTTTTGACTAACATCTACTATGTTATATGAATGGCCGTCTAGCAACTTGGAACCTCCAATAAAGTCCACAGTGAGTTACGAAGAAACTGCCCCCACGAATATTGCAAACTCCACAAGTGTCATGGGCACGACATTGAAGATTGCTTCTACTTCTCCAACAAGATTGAACGTCTCATGAACAAAAGGGAGGCTCTCTCAGTATCACGTGGCCCCCGGCCATGCTGGCCAAAAGAGAAATACTGCGCGTACCATCTATATAGTTCAACTTTTACGTTTTTCTCGTTCCATTTTTTCCTTGTCTTTTTTAATCTAATTAATTAAGGCTCCACCACCATACATAATGTTTTTGCATCATCTCTGTAAAAACCAAGAGTTATGGGCCAAAACAAAAGGTAAAAGATGAGTGCCTTGAAAGATAATGTATGTATATTTTATATCTCTTGCAATATATAAATGGGATAAAAGTTGTCACAATATGGAGAAGATTGCTTTGATGTGGCCTTACACTAGAATATATATAATACACGAACCAAAAGAGAAATTTTACTTGTTATGTTTTGCTATTTTTTATTTTCTGCATTTATTTTTCCCTCTAAACGTCTCTTTTTTTTTTCTTCCCTTGTTTATCTATGTATTTTTTTTGCTGATGTTGTGACAAGAGATGGAAATGTAGAAGAAAACAAAAATTGGAGAATTATAATTGAAAATAAAAAGATGGATTTTTCAAATTGAAATACAATTTGCTGTCCATATCCTGGAACCGCTACTTGCCACACAACATGCAATTATGTGTCATAATATTCTGGAAATGTTGCTGTCTCAAGTTTCCAAACAAAGTTGTTTCTAACGGGATTACATGACACTTAACCAAAAAAGAAATTAGGTCTTAAAAGTAAAATATATTCACTTTATTGTAAATATTAATTGATTCCATGTACTAAAACTTTAAATTTTATTGCACAAATACATGTAAAAAATATCGTGCATGAGCGTATTTGAATGTTTGTTTACACATTTTTTATATTAATCTAAACAGTCTAGAAAAAATAAGCAGAAAAAAGTGTTTGGATGAATATCAAATGCGATATATGACTAGTTGTTAAAAGTTAATGTATTTTTTTCATACTTGTTTGCGTGTTCTATAAAATTAGTTTTCATCTTCTAAAGTAAATATAGCTTTTGAACTTAACTAGCCTTGAATTTGGAACGAAAATATTAAAGATGCGTTTGTATAATTTAAAATTATGATTATTGTATTTAACATTTTTATTTTTAGTATCATAGTCCATTCTTTCTTTTTTCGTCCACAATATTTGTCTTGAAATTATAATATAATTATTTCAATGTTTGTCTAAGGCCTTGTTTGGTAAGTCTACTTCAACGTCTATAGAGGTAAAATGTCTATAGAG
>JAYMTF010004140.1:0-13757 GCA_036897485.1 Pelargonium nanum | reverse complement strand
GCATTCCACTTTATTACTTTGGTGCGTTTTTGCACTCTTGCAAACAACGCGCCAAGTTTTTGTAATCAACGGGACATCCAGGAAAAATAAGAATGCATGTTTCAGCAAAGAAACACTTATACACACTCATTTATAAATGAGCATACATATATTCCAAATTGAATTTTTCTGATGCCAGGAAATATGGATACCGTGCCTTTAGTTACTGAAGCTACATTTTCAGGCCAAACATGTACATACATAACAAGCAAGAACGTGTTACTAAACACATTCATGAAAGGCATTGTAAACAGCACACATTAGAAATTACTAGTAATTTGCTACTACATTACTAATAATATATGATATATCATCAAACCAACATTACCTTCCTTTTTGGTTGCTAAAATCCGATAATAATCCTCTGCTGTGAACTCATAAAAGTCATCTGACACCTCAGCTGAAAAAAAAAATGAGTACTTTAACAGGTGACTAAAAAGTGATTTTACCAATGTCTAATCCCTAAGATAGTTCTTAGGTATATCAAAAACTTGAATTGTATTTTTTGCCTTGTTTGAGGAATGAGGAGTATAAACTTTAACTGGTTCATACCACTGCTAGAAACTTCATTTGATGCTGGAGAAGGAGGTATAGTTTCAAAGACACGAATTTCCCGCCCAAATTTCTCCTTTGCAGCTGCTAGCTTGGCCTACATAGAAAAGTCAACATAATGGCAGAGCATCAGGAAACACTAACAACAATGCAAAGGTAAGCTTACATCAGATCAAGCTCCCACAATTTATTAAGGGAAATAGCACTCAATTTCAAAACTCAGAACCTATTTGACTACATTGCTAAAATTTGAAAAATAAATTGTAGGCAAAAGATGAAATTTGAAGCTTCAATCCATTGATTTTGTTTGACTTCACATGTTCTTGGAATCTATCACTAATTTGAGGTAACCTCCTCTCCTAGAATTTAGAAACCACAAAAGAACTGAGAAGACAATCAACCATATTAATAAATTTGATAATCTCATTGCCATCAATTTAAGTGGAAACTTTTGATCCTGCGATTCTTCGCATAGATAAGATAGAAAGCCATACTTAAGATACTAGAAAGTGCATAGGAGTATAGAACAATACTGATATTCTTGAAAAACAAGAGGGATCAGTCAACAAAGTCCATACTTCTAGATGAATATAGTTACTTAGAACTTCAATCTGTCATTGAATGTACGAGCCCCACATAAAAACTCAAGTTAATTATATATCTTCTTCAATTCCTAACTCTTTTCCCTCTATCGTGGACAAGAATTTGAACCTAAGATCTAAACCCCAAAACCCTAAAAACTGTGAACCTAACAAGACAAAAAGAAAAAAAAAATTTGATTGCTTCATGTAACTATATATACATTACACATACCATACCCATCAATTTAATCAAGCAATACTGCAACTCCAAATCATTCCTAATCCTCTATTTGAAAGTTCTCGTCACTTAAATGCCAATGTTATAACTCAATTCGTTTCCCAATTAACAAAACCTTCCTGGTTTCATCGTTCTATCACCTTCTATTTTTCGAATAAACAAAGAACCAGATTGAAACCGCAAACATAGAGCCATATTGGGCAAAATACTGAGCGACTCATCGTCAAAAACCATGGAAAGTGAATAAAAAAAAAGGATTTAAGAAGAAGAAAAATTGAGAGAGACCTTGGCTGATTCAGCGTCCATGAGGTCAATGTTGGTGAATCTCCTCCTCTTCAGAGCTAGTGGGGAATAAGCATCAACTATCATCAGCAACCAGAGGCAAAAATTGAAGCCAAAGTGACCAAAATTGAGATTCCTGGAGCGTGAATCAGATTCTCTTCAAATTCAATTTATATGTCTCCGGTTTTATTTTGTATGAAACTGCTCTTTGTTTATTCTCATCTTCCATTGAGGACTCCCCAGACAGTTCCTTTCCTCTTTCGCAAGTCTGCGCTTGCACGTGCTAATCGCACGTGTCAGCGAACAAATCCAGTTTGACTCTGGGCCTGTTGGCTAAATGGTCTAGATCTTAATGGGCCTAAAAAATGGCTCATTATTGGACAAATAATTGGGGCCTTCCCAAACTCGATTTGTCGTATTTATCTATCTTGTGCGACTGATCGTGTGAATGATAAAAACAATTTATTGATGTCGTTAAAGTTCCTAACATGTTGAATCTACATTATTCGCCAAAGTGAGATGATTGGACATGCATAGTTTGAAAGCAAAATATCGAGGCGCGTCATTGCGGAGGGTGAGATGTTTTGAACGGAAGCTTTGTTTAAGAGAGATGCCGCGACATCGAGATCGAGACCGTGACATTGCAGCTTAAACAAGATGTATTGTACAAGGACGGGACGTCTTGAACGAAGACTTTGTGGGGGTGGTTTTGAGATAGCGGAAAACTACAACACAAACTGTGTCGCGAAGAGGAAAAGGGTGTTGAAAATCATTCATCGCGTTCTCTAGTCACATATGTGGAGCTTTTCTCGGGGAAGAAGAAAAAGATAGTTGAGGAGGAAGTGACGCCTTCATCAGAAAGGGGTGTCTTTCATTACACTTGCGGGATCTTTCTGGGGGAAGAGAAAGAGGAAATCGGGTAAGGGAATCTGAAAAAGATGTCACTATTATGGCTCTCGTGGCTCAGTTGCCCAAGAAGGACGAGACACACCTTGCCCTCGTGGTGAATTTTTTTATAGAAGACCTACGTGCATTACACAGGGTCTCCATCTAGTAAATAAAAGAGACAGGTATCACCATGGCCATACATCTACCTCCGAGCTTCCAAGTTCCAACCATATCCATGATCCATGTGTGTTGTGCACCTTTCACTTTTAATAATTCCTTTGCTCTTTGTTTCTTTCTTAAAGGGGATACATTGGCACCTAAGCCAAGCAAAAGATTACTACCATTTCTAAGAAATATCATTGTTTAAAATAAAAATGTGTATCTTCAAAAAAAATAAATTGTGGTTATCATTATGACCACTAACTTGTTGCTCATAAAGACTTAAAAACTAAAAAATTTCATTTTAATTAATTATATCGATGTTAATAACTATTTATTTACCATTAAGTGTATTGATTAATTGACAAAATTTTAACTTGAGGTCTTGTGCTCAGATCTAAAGATTCTAACTAGAAAAACACGACTTAGTTTTTTATGTTGTTTTAGATGAACTGATATTTCCCTTTTCATATATATATATATATATATATATTTATTAAATTTGTGTCTCAAGTAAATTTTTATATAATACATGTGTGTTTTTAACAAGTTTATTATAAATAAAGTAATTGAAAAAATATAACTTTGCATAAAAAATATATCACAAAGTTGCTATGCGTACAAAATTATCAATATTTTGGTATTTGAGAGCTTGACACGTGTCCTAGTCAAATAACTAGGTCCTAAGAAATAAGCCTAGTGTCGTTACCAAAATCAACAACCTAAGAGAGAGAAATGTGACATCAACCATCGCGACCATTGTGACTTATTTTCTTTGGGTTAAATAAAGTCTTCAAGCTGTATCCCAAAGGGTTTCATAGTGACCAAATGCTCTTAGATATTTGAAACATTTCATTGTGGCCCAATGCTACCAGCGTGTCCCAACATAACTATCGCTTTTGAACTTTTTGATATGGCATGACATGCCTTTGTGATCTTCTGCACTATATCCCAATACCTCTTACCTCGACCTTGAGGCTCTAACTTGAGACTTAATGATTGGCTATATCATCAACCACCTTGCCATGTAAGCATAGTTGCCACATAATCAGTGCTCTACCACCACATTATCTTGACATTTTTGAAACATAAGTATGACAATCATCTCTATCTTATCATGATATATCTCTATAACTTTCATGATATCATCATCAACCAATCACGTAACGTAATATCACCCCATCTACACTATGAATACATAATCTACACAGACTATATTTGACCACAATGACTTACACATTCTACTCTCAATATTCTCTCTTTAGCTATTTGAGCAATATCTATTTCATCATGGCATAGAGAAAAAGGTTAAATATGTAAAAAGAAAAAGGTGTGAAATATTTATTTATTTATTTATTTTGTCATTCAAAGGTTGACATTTTCCGAACAACTAACCACGACACCAAACAAAGCAATCTGAAGCTGGCCGGGCCGGCAACAGTTCCCCCGGCGCACGTTAGCCTCGACCACCCACTGCACATTGCACATTTCAAAAATTCCCCAATCGGCAACAAAAGCCCAAAACGTGACCTCCTTGATCCCACGGGCCCACAAGTAGTTTCAATTTCAAATACCTTCCCCAAATGTTTCACATAATCACAAAACCACCCCGCATTCGCGACCCCTCATCGCAAAACAGTACAATCCCGAGGACTCGCATTTAAAATTTTCAATTAGAAATTCCAACAAAAACAAATAAAGAGAAAAATAAAAAAACCCAACCAGAAGCAGAGAGAGAGAAAAACAGAGCAGACGGAGAAAGAAGACATCTCCAGAGAGATAGAGACGAGAGGTTGGTGATGACGATGGACAGAGAAAAGGAAAGAGAGATTGAGCTCGAGAGTGCAATGTACACCAACTGTTTGCTTCTCGGTCTCGATCCGTCCGTTATCGGTTCCGGAGGCTCCAATGGCACTACTCGGGTCGGACTCTTCCGCCACTCCAACCCTAAATTGGGCGAGCAGCTCCTCTATTTCCTACTCTCTTCCCTTCGCGGCCCTATCCAATCCGCCAAAGTATTTTCTCAACCTCTCTGGTTTTGATTTTGATTTTGGTTTTAATTTCATTTTACCGTTAATTTCATTTCTTTTCATTTTGGTCTGATCTGCTCTGTTTTGTTTCCTCCTGTGTTGGGATCTTGCAGGATTTCGACAAGGTTTGGCCAATTTTTGATTCTGCTCAATCGCGTGATTTTCGAAAGGTATTTATTATTTGATGGGTTGTGATGATGGGAATTTTGATAATTTGTGATGTTTGATTTGGATTATTTGTAGCTAATTTTGCAAATTGAAGTTATTTAGTGACGTGGGTCTGTTTCCTAGGTTGTACAAGGGATTATCAGTGAGCTTGAATCACAAGGGGCGCTGCCGAGGAGCAATTCAAGGGTTTCGTCCCTAGCTACTTGTTGTGGACCGAGGTTGGTTGATGATGTTTGTTTGATTAGTTTTGAAAAATATGTTTATATGGAAGTGGAGTGGCATTTGTTTAGTGATCGAAGTAGAGTTGAATTCAATGTAGCTTCATCAATTGATGGGTAGACTAGTGAAAAATGTAGTGTAATGAAGAAGTAACTCAGAGCTTTCAGAACCCGTTAATGATATTTAAAAAGCTGGTTTCTTTGAGAAGGGGTTCTGTTAATGGCGGGGTTCCACAATGTGACTATATTAGTTGAGTTTGTACACATCCGTTACAGTGACAATGCTTTGGATTTGGAAGTTCGAATGGAAATGATCTGAGGATTGGTGTTTATTATGAAGGCATGTTGATGCGTTTCAAGAGATTCACGGGATATGTATGTTGACTGCAGATTTGTTGAGCTTTTGTGGCAACTTTCTTTGCATGCTTTACGGGAGGTTCATAGGCGGACTTTTGCAGCTGATGTATCTTCTAATCCACTGCCTGCTCCATTGACGGATGTGGCTTTTTCACATGCAGCAACACTACTTCCCGTGACAAAGGTAGTATTGCTTATCCGAGAAAAAAACTGAAATAACCATATTAGTTGGTACCTTCATTGGCGGAGAGATTTCCTGTGACCACAAGCGGCTCAGAATCTCTCTGGTTGTATACTTTGTTTCTGTTCAGAGAACAAAATCTGTTTTTAATGTTGAAAATGTAGCTTCTTGTTTCTGGTGCTCAATGTTATGTGCAAATTTTGGAGCTCTTCTTTCTAAAGTTGCATGTTTTAATACTCTGTAATTTGGAAGTATAGAAGAGAAGACTTTGAGCTGCATGTTTTTGTCTTCACTTGCTTGCTTTACTTTATATTTATATTCATAAGTACTAAGTTTATACTTAATGGGTGCGGTTAGGCTTCTTGACTTTCAGTTGTAGTGACTGATGGTTTATGTTGACCAGGCGAGAATAGCACTTGAAAGAAGAAGGTTTCTTAAAAATGCAGAAACAGCTGTGCAAAGGCAGGCTATGTGGTCAAATTTGGCTCATGAAATGACTGCAGAGTTTCGAGGTCTTTGTGCTGAAGAGGTAAATGAACTGATATTCCATCTTGTGATGACTTATATTGAGTAAATGCCATTTTCCATGTAGAGAGCAAAATAAGTCTCACACTCACTTTGTGTATAAAATTGTGGGTTTCAGGCTTATTTACAGCAAGAGCTTGAGAAACTGCATGACTTGAGGAACAAAGTGAAGATGGAAGGGGAGCTTTGGGATGACCTAGTATCTAGTTCAAGTCAGAACTCCCATTTAGAGTCAAAAGCTACGTGTTTGTGGGAGTCTATATTGGCTCGCAAGAGTAAGTCTCAATTTTCTTTTCCAATGTTCCATAAAAAAACTTAGAATTATATTGCCCTTTGTTTCTTTAACTTTTGAGTCATAGTGGGTACCAAGTTTGGATAGTTGAATGTTTCTCTTTTTGAGACGAATGACTTCACTATGAAGAATGCCATGGCAAGCTTACTCTGAGCAGAAAACTCTTCTTTTTCTTTCTTTCTTTCTTATCATGTTAATTTGACGTAGGGTATGATGTTTATACATGTAATAGGGTGAGGTTGATCATTTCTTTTTATGCTGCATCTGCTGGTCCTAGGTTAAGTAGAGGCTTCAATTATTTGCCTTGATAATTTAAAATGTTCAGCATCTTGGATTTATATAAGAGTTTTCTTAGTTGTTTTGTCTCTATAAAAGAACACAATTGTATTTTCTGTTCTTATGTATTGGATTTTAATGAGTAGATTATACAGATGGGTTTTTTGTTCCATCTACCGCATAAAGTGTATATGTCACCATGGGCGACAGATTTAGAGACCTGTTTACCATTCTTGTTTGGTGGGCTTTGGTTCGGGTAACATATGATTTCAGGGCTTGGTATACTAGAATACCATGCAGTGTGCAGTTTGATTGAGACCCTGAAGTTTGGTGTTTGAAGGCAAAAGGTGATTGATCTTTAGGAGAATTGACCTTTGGAATTTTGATTTTAGGATGGGTGAATTGGTGACTAAAGACTAGAAACACTTGCCATTTATCCTTTGGAAGTATCCAAAAGCTTACCTGTCATTTTTTATTAAAAAACTTGATCAATGGGTTAAGCACTTAAGCTACACAACAGAGGGTAGCCCTCTCATTTTCTCATTTATCCTTTGGAAGTATGTAAAAGCTTACCGGTCATTTCAGACATTTTTTACTATCTAGAGTTATTGCTCTAACATGGTCCAGCTAATATAACCTGATTTTAAGCAGTTCATTGCTATAGTTGGTTCAAATTAATGCACTAATATTTGAATGTCATTGCATGATTCCAATCAGTGCCATCACTTACCCATGTATTCTCTTGTCTATCCATGTACAAAACTGCATGTCTCTTTGGTTGTCTTATTGTCAGTTTCTCTAATATCTCATCTGTACTTCTTGTAATTTGGTGTTGAAAATCATAATTGGGTTCTCTTTGAAATTCAGTTCTTACTTCTTTGTTTACAGGTCAACATGAAGTTCTTGCTTCAGGCCCTATTGAAGACTTAATAGCTCATCGGGAACATAGGTGATAATAATGCTATGCCTTTTTGGGTTCAGCAGCCGTACTCATTTATCTGTTTACTGAAGTCTAGCATTCCTTTTCAGGTACCGCATCTCTGGTTCATCTTTGCTTGCAGCGATGGACCAAAGTTCTCAGGTTCCTCTTACAGATGGATTGTCTGCACAGTCTGGTGATATAGCTTCAATGCATTTGGAAGAACACAGTGATGCAACCAGGGAAAAACTGAAGAACAATTTAGAATCATCCCATTCACAAGTGAATGATGAAACACCTTCTCGACTGGATGATAGAAGTGGAAGAGTCCACCCTACTGTTGATGTAGCTGAAATTATTAGGCGTTGGACACATGCCTTGCAACGCATTCATAAACAGTCTCTTCAGTTGGTATGCTACTTTATGTTGTATGCTGTCTTAAATGTGATGATCCACATATAGCTATTTTTTTATGTGGTTGAATTAGCTCCTCAATAATATATGTTATACTTGCTACTTAGTTTCTGTAAGCTGTGAAGATATATTAGAAAATATCTGTATTTACGTATTAAAGTTTTCATTTCTTATTACAGCTTTTAAAGTGGAATATGGATTGTATTTTGTTTGACCTTTTTTGACGTAGTAGAATGCTGTCAAAATAATTGTTTCCCAGGCAAAATCTAATGATGGAGAAGGTCCAGAAATTTTAAGAAGTGCACAAGATGGTGGAACTAGTGGCCATGCGGAGTCTTTAGCAGCAACGCTTTCAGAACATCAACAACACTTAGCTAGCTTTCAGGTAATGATACAAGTGTTGTACAACAGGAAGATCTTGTTCAATTAGGGACAGTTACTCCCAATCTGAGCACAACTTTGGACAAATTACATAGTTTAGATTTTCCTTGATGCTGGATGAATTGTTTGTCATTGTGGGATTGTGCATGTGTATTTTCTTTATTTGAATTTTAAATTCTAGTTAGTTCTTTTGCTTTCAACCTAGTGTATTATAGTATCCTTGGAACATTGATCTCGTCTACTTTACAAAATTTAACATTTGGAATAGCAGTTGGCAAGTTATGCCAGTATCTTAGAACACAAATCCCGACTTTTGTTTTTTATATGGGAGCAATATTATATTCTTTTATCACATTTAAAAATTTGAACTAGAACTGACTAAGAATTTACGAGTTTATTTATTTGTGCATTCTTTGGCATGTTTTCTCCATGTGGCTTCTCCTTATTGTTTCTAAAGTTCCAGTTAGCATATTCATTTTCCCCTTCTCTCTTTTATATTACTTATTAAATAGTATGCTTACTTAGCCTATACTGTAGCAATCCCTTTTTTCCTTATGAATACTTTTCAAGTGCAGGTGCTCATAAACCAACTAAAGGAAGTTGCTCCTGCAATACAACAATCTATATCGGATTGCACAGAGAAAGTTAATGGGATCTCATCCTCCTTACCTCCAATGTCCAAGCTTCATGGCCGATCAACCTCTCCTAGCCAAGCTCAGAGCAGTGGAAAGACGCTGGTAATTTGTTCTGTTAAATACATTTTATTCGAAAGGTTACTTCTACATTGATATATAACCTTGAACTATCACGTCTACAGAACTGATGTGCTGTTTTGTCTTTGTGTTATGCAGGAAAGCAGCTCTGATGATGTTGCCGAGGTGACTTCTAAGTTGTCTACTGTTCAACTTGATAAGGTTTCAGCCAGTCCTCCTGCTTTAAAGCTGCCACAGTTGTTTAGTTTGACGCCAACTTCCTCAGGAAAGGGAGGAAACCTGCAAAAACGACATTCTGTACCTCCTCATACCACCCAAATAGAAAATTTATCTGAAAGAAAATCCCTGGACCAGCCAACGTCAAATAATCACATCGATAATCCACCACAAGGTCTATTATATCTTCCTTGTTTTCAGTTGATGCCTCCCACCCACACACACATATCTATCCTTTCTGCTAAAATTAAAGAACGTGGTTTCTACTTTCTATTGCTTGATTTGATGGTTTTAGTTTTTAATCTCATTTTTTGCAGATAGTGATTATTCATATGTCCAGAACTTAAAGAGATCTGTCCGAGAAGCAGCTCTGGCATTTCAGTCCTCCAATATGGAATCATCACGAGATACTAACTCTGATGAAGGTTCTGAGCACTTCTTTGTACCTCTTTCAGGAACTGGGTTCTCTCGTCTGGGCCCAGAAAACAAATCACTTTCTGTAAGGGGTAAAAAGTTGTTTGCATCTCGAAAGGACAATTCCTTGCTTGAAAATCATACTCGTGATAGTCATCTAGGGAGCAAGTATGATGAATTGCGGGATGTGTTGACCGATTTGGAATCACTTAATGATTTCGATGAAGTAAATGGCTTTCTCTCGGCTGCTGAGTTAAACTCTGCTACGTCTGATGCGCAAAGGTCATTCTATGAAATTGAGGAACCTGAGGATCTGGTTTTCTCACCTCCATTGCTAATGGACACATCTCTGTTAACAGATTCTTACGAGGACCTATTAGGTATGTTGTTTTCCACTTGTGTAGGAGCCTGTAATCTTAGTAGTATAAAATGTCATTTATCTTACCGCATGCTCTCCTAGATGCAGTTGGTAATGTACTGATGCTGTTACCTAAACCCAAAATAGGGGTCTTTTAAATGATTGTTCCTTGCATTTTAGTAGAACAACATGTCCATGCATATATAAGTGTGGAGTCTAGTTGTTTTTGTTCTTGCACTTGGATGATTAAGAAAACTTCAAAGGTTCTCAATTTTTAGTAAGTCTGATAAGGGTTTGCATATTTCTTTCATGTCTCATGAGTGTGTTCTGAATCTTCTAATGGATTTTGTCAATTACTTCGTAGTGAATTTGATTTTCATTCTTTGACCCATTTGTGTTGTTTCAAACTAACTTATAAGTTTTCTTGCAGCTCCTCTGTCAGAAACTGAAGCTGCCTTAATGGAACATTGACTTTCATCTGGAACCTCATATTCTTCATGAGATTACGTGGTCAATGACTCACTGCAATGGTTTCTTCATCCTTCGTCGATTGGAATATTCACCCCTTCCCATTGAATTTCGTATGACATGGTGTTTGTATGATTTATGTGTTCCTTTTCCTTACGTTTTGCCCTCCCATTTGGCATTTGGTTAATTCTTCCGTTTGAAGGGAACTACAAACCAATCGATGCTGTTTAGAGAGACAGACATGCCCAGAAGCTGAAATGATTGCTTCAGATAAGCCAACTCCAACCAAAATTCGCAGCAGAACAAGATCTCTGGGATACAACGAAGACTCACTTCGGAAATGTATTATCTGTCTATATCTGATGCTTCCAAGTAGAATTATGGTTATTCAACACGCGATTCTTAGCCTGGTGGATGGTGGCAAAACTGCTTTCCTTTTTAACACATTGTTTCAATTAACTATGAAGATTGATGATTTTGTTGGTGGTCTGATTCTAATGTATCTGACATAATATATAGATGTGTATTAATTACTAGGCATTTGATCTTTGTATTTTCACAGTTTATCAGGAATGAGAATTTGCTATCTTTCTACTGTTGGATTGGTTGTTTTAGACTTTTTTTTTGTTTTTTTGTTCTCGCAGTTTTTGAAGGAAGAAAAAAAGAACAATCGAAACTTGCATCTTCTAACTATTGTGAAGTCATTTCAAATATCATTTTATCTCCAGTAATCGTAATTTTAAATGTGTTAGTAATAGTTGGTTTGGTTTTAATGTAATTTTTCTTTAGTTTTGCCCTATAACTTTTAACCAAGGGGTTATGTTGTAGAAAAAATTTTCATTTTTTTCTTCTTCTAGTTTTTGGCTTTTCAGTGAAAAATTTGGATAATTCAGAATACTTGTTTAGTTGAAACATTTTATATATTTTGTTTCAGGTGAAATTACAAATAGTTATGCATAACAGAAACTCATGAGACTTTAAAGTTAAAAGCGAATAGTGAAAAAATTACTTTTGTATTCAAAAAATTTAATAAATTTTTTTTAAAGCTATTTTGGAAAACTAAAAATATTGTTCTCCAATTAAACAAATAGAAAAACACGTAATAAAACAAGAAAACAAGTTTTTCAGCTTTTTCAATTTTCTAAAAATACAGTTCTGTACAAATTTGGAGAAATACTTAACTGCGCTCAAGTCTTGAGTTAAAATTTGTCAAAAAAAAAAAAAAAAAATTCTTGTGTCAAATGAATTTATACAACAGGTGGAGCACTTTATGCCAAATTAATATTTTTTTTCATCCATTAAGAATTTGTCTTTCAATTAATTCAATACCCATTTTGCCTTCACTGTTGCCTGTCAATGTAAGACTAAAAAAACCAAGCATAGTAGTGGTTTAAGGTTGAGAAATTAAGGTAAATTTAGCAAGTAAACAACAATTGTTTTCTGACAGAGTAAACTACAATAACATCATAGACACCCACATGAGGCAACTAGAGATTGGTGTTTTCTGAGTTTCTAACTGAAACTTTACTCTTTTTCTTGAAAACAACTAGCTCATCTTTCTTTCTCTGTGAGTGTTTATTGGATATTTAATTGCTACAAACTCTTTATTCATTTACTTTTTTCTTTTGGATTCTTGCATGTATTTTGGACCAATATCTCTCTCTAAATGTTTGGTTTTAATTATGCTTATTTGATTTTTGCCTCTCTCTCTTAGATTTTTTGTGAGCTACTCTTGGTGGAGAATGCTATCTGGTTTTCCGGATCAAACCCAGATCTTGTTATGGTCTAATCCAGCTGAGTACAGAGACACAGGTGAATTTTCGTCTTTGAGTACAGAGCAGTTAAAGTTTTTGCAGTTTGATACTATTTCCTTCGATTTGCATTGGTTTTTCGCATCTGGGTTTCTTAATACGAACCAAAAGATCACTTTTTTGCTGTTGTTATTGTAAAAAGGAGACATTTTTATTTCACTGTTTGTGGGTTGATAGAGGTCTGCTAGGGTTTTGTTTAGTGTCTTATTGCCATATATGTGCTCTAGCTTGGATATGGAAATTTTAATTTTAATTTTTTTGATGTGGGTTTGATTTGATATAACTGTTCAGATGAAATGGGTTTCTTTCCCGTTGGATTGGAACATGTTTTAGAAAGTGATGATCGTTCTTGCTTTAAGATGTTGAAGAATATGCGGAGCTAGTAGAGAGTGAAGATCTCTTTAGTGGAGTTCAAACTCTGGCTTGAAATGGTGTTATACATCTTGGTCTTGTTAATTGTGCTCAAGGAGTTTCTATAATTGTTAGGTTCTTGAGAGTGCATGAGATAAGTAATGATCAAACAAATACTTAATAGGCTCCCTCGGAAGCCTTCTAAGTCAGCTGACAATCGCGAAGGAGGCGGACCTTCCACTTCCTACTCACAGTCACAGACGTCTACCAGTTCAAGAAGAAGTGATTTGACAGGCAACTGGTATGGGAATCCGAGCCCCGGTTCAGGGCCAGATGTTGGATTGAATCATGGCAATAGGTTTTACCAAGTCGTGAATTCGAAGGTGAATGGACATTTGTCGTCTAATTCGTATGAAGCTTTGCCTAGTTTTAAAGATGTTCCAAATTCGGATAAACAGAACCTGTTTATTCGAAAAGTGTATTTGTGTTGCACTGTTTTTGACTTCACTGACCCAACCAAGAACATCAAAGAGAAGGAAGTCAAGCGACAGACATTGGTAGAGCTTGTGGATTATGTTGCCTCTGCTAATGGTAAATTCCCGGAAACTGTGATGCAGGAAGCAATAAAGATGGTATCTGCAAATTTGTTTAGGACACCTGGTTCTCCACTTCGTGAGAATAAAGGTTTAGAAGCCTTTGATTTGGAAGAAGAAGAGCCGTCAATGGACCCTGCTTGGTCCCACTTGCAAGTTGTGTATGAGTTCCTTCTTAGGTTTGTGGCCTCACCTCATACGGATGCGAAGTTGGCTAAGAGGTATGTTGATCACTCCTTTGTTCTCAGGCTGTTGGATCTTTTTGATTCAGAGGATCCCAGGGAGAGGGAGTACTTGAAAACTGTTCTCCACCGCATCTATGGGAAATTTATG
>JAYMTF010004139.1:0-13759 GCA_036897485.1 Pelargonium nanum | reverse complement strand
ACTTTGAAATAAAGCGCAGCCGTAACCAAACAAAATCCTATTCGACTCTCAAAACGGCAGAGAGAAAGAGAGGCACAAACCCTAGCTAGAAGCCGTCCACCATTCCTAATTTGATATGCTTTTTAAGAAACTTGATTTTAAAATTATGGTTTTTTTTTTCAATCTCTTTGCTTTATTTATTTATAATTATAACACGTATGATATTATATGTGGCGCCACATCACCTATATATTGTCACCTCATAACAAAATGGATGGAAAAGATAACGGTGTTAGGGTAGGTAGTACTTAGACAATGTAAACTTTAAATTGAGTACCAAATTGACTAAAATTTGAAATTGAGTAGTACTTAGACCCTTCCATCAAACTTTGATAACCAAAATGACACTTATCTCAACTAGTTATTCTAAACTTGCTTACAATGAATTGCATTCAATTTTTGTCAATTTTAAAATAGATAGAATATCATTTTCAAGTTTGTTTGAAATAATTGTAACTACCAATCGCATTATTTTAAATAAGGTCCTGTCTAGTGTCTACTGTCCAGTCCCAGTCTGAGGGCAGAGGGCTGAGGGCTGAGGCTGTGATAAAAATCAAAATTGTAGCAGAAGAGATATAGGAGGAAAAATGGAGAAGCCCCAGATCGCCATTCTCGGAGCTGGAATCTTCGTGAGGAGCCAGTACATTCCCAGACTCGCCGAAATTTCTGATCTCTTTCTTCTTAAATCCATTTGGAGCCGTACCCAGGTACCTACCTCCACTCCACATCTATCTACCAAATTATATGTGATTTCATTTCGGTGTAATTAACGAATTTCTGGTCTCTCATGGGTTTTATAATTATTATTACAGGAATCAGCAACTGCTGCTGTTGAGATTGCTCGCAAGCATTTTCCACAAGTGGAGTGTAAGTGGGGTGATGCTGGTCTTGATGACATTATTCAAGATGCTTCCATACTTGGGGTTGCTGTGGTTCTTGCTGCACAAACTCAGGTATCTAACCTATAATGCACTCATTGCTTTGGTTTTGTTTGATTTAGTAATTTAGTCTAGTCTATGCAACCTAAAAATAGATTCACTTTTACATGATTCTATAGCTCAAGAGTCTAACTATATTAGTTAGTTTACAATGACAACCCTTTGTTTAGTGCCGTGCCTTTATCGTTTTGTATCCCTACAAAAACTCGCATCTTGTACATTTCACAATTTCCCCAACAAGTATGATTCAAATGAATGATTGTTGTCCGCCATAACCATCTCATCTGATAATTAAAACTCCTAAACTGCCTAACCCCTTTCTGGATCTTTTTTCAATTATCACTGCTCAATTCAAAATCAGCAACTGCACTGTCATTCTTTTTGTGGAATTTGCAAGAAACCTTTCAGCTCTCCCTATTTGCTTTTCCTTGGGATGCAATGTATAACTTCATCAGTTTACTGGCATTAGTATGTTTCAATTGATTTTCAGATTTTCCTTACATAATAATCCATCAATGCAGGTTGACATGTCACTGAAACTGCTAAAGGCAGGAAAACATGTTCTTCAAGGTGATTTATATTCCAAATGGTTTCAGATTGCCTATTTCTGTATTTTATCAGTCTAGTTTTGATTCTAATTGAACATTAAATCATATGATAAGCACAATAGAAAACAGGTGCTACCTATATATACCTTTCCATTGCAATATTCTAAAGTTTCCCTTTTTCATGACCCTGCCACACATTGCATGGCTCACTTGGTGTATCTGAAGAGAAACCAGCTGCAGCTTGTAAGTACTTTGCAATTCCATTATATTTGAATACATTTGCATAATTTACTGATGGCTACAGTTAAATATGGTTCCTTATAACTTGTCCTTGTCATGTAGTAATGAAATTATGGCTATGCTTTTTCTTATAGTTTCTTTCATGCTTCATGCATTAGCTAAAGGCTATCAACTTTATAATAAGCCCATTTCAGAAGGTTTTTTTTTAATTATATAAAAATATCATTATACATAGGTTAAAAAAGAAGCTTCTGTTCTAGATCTGTAGTCTTCTGATACTTAATCTTCTACCACCAGCAGCCTTTCAGTATAACTCCTTCCTTATGGCTTATACGACTCATTGATCTTTATTTTGTATGCTGATTGTTTACTGTGAACTCCAAAATATAGCATTTCTTGTTGTTCTTTTTACTTGTACTAACTGAGGAGCATATAATATATAGCAAAAAACGTATTTTTGGATCTATTATGCTCGTAAACTTTTCTTAAGTGATTGGAGTTTACCAATGCAGCTACTAGTGAGTTGGAAACTGCACTATCAAGCTACAACTCTATTTTTGCCAATTCCCCTAGTAAACCAATTTGGGCTATAGCAGAAAATTATCGGTTTGAACCCGCTTTTATGGAGGTACTTTTATTTTGGCATATTTCATTTTTTCCTACTGCTCCATCTTGAAAGACACTCATTATTTCAATAACAGTGCAAGAAACTAATGGCAGACATTGGGAAGATGATGAGCGTCCAGTGCATTGTTGAAGGATCAATGAACAGTTCAAACCCTTACTTCTCCAGCTCTTGGAGGCGCAATTTTACTGTAAGTCCTTTTTACCAGTGGTTGTTTAAGTGACTATCACAACCATTTATTTTGTGTCATATCGTCCAAATGGCAGCCCCTTCTTTTTTGGTTTTTGTAACGATGAAATAGGAATAAGCAGAGAGAAAAAGGTTTTTATCTCAACTTTTGTTATGTATTTTTATTTAATTGTTAGAATCATATATATACATAGATAATATGTCAAGTAATAACTCTCATTAACGTGAGAACTTAATAAGAAATAATCTTGATCATTCAAAGAAAGAATCTTAATGGTTGAGATTAAATAAAAAAAGGTGACAATTTTGTAAATAATGAGGTTTTAAAGAGAAGGTGGCATAATTGTAAATAGTCATTGGGACAAACAAGTCAATTACATATCAAAATAGGAGGTGACACTGTTAGAATTTGAACAATAACGCTATTGCTCATCTTCTAGTTATTTTTCAACTTAACTAATGTACATTTTGATTTAACTTATTGTACAAAATTTATTCGATTGTATCAATATTTTTTTTATACAAAGCATTGGCTAGTGGCTGTGTTATTTTTTTAGTTGACTCTTATCTATTAATTTTCAAGTCATTTTTAGATCGCAATTGAGTTTTTTGTGACTTTTCTTTGTGTTAGATTTCAAACTTGACAGTACAATTTTTTTTGTTATTAGGATTGGTGTTACTTGTTTTGTTTTATTTTAACTTCTAGGGATGCCTTAAATAATAATTGGTCATGGTTATATGATACAGTTTCCCTTCTCGTCTTATATATATTATCTTAGAGACACTGCAAAGTGTCATTTATTGACAATTGTATCATTCTCTTTTGTAGGGGGGTTTCATTCTAGACATGGGAGTGCATTTCATTGCAGGATTGAGGATGGTAATCTTCCACTTTTTTATACTTCACAACAAATAAGTTCTGGTTTGGGTACCTTCAGATGCCACTTTTAGTTGTTTCTTATGAGTTATGAAAGTATTTTGCTGATCATTGACATTTTAAAAGTACCCATACTGAAGTTTTATGCCAATACTATTGTTTTTTATAAATGTTTTTCTATAATTTGTCCTTTATTGTGTTGGTTCTAGCCTTCCCTATCTGATCCTGACTTCCCAAATTATGTTAGTGTTTGTAGTTTATCAAATTTTTGTCAGTTCATAATGTTATTGAATTAATAAAATGAAATCATCACTGAGTTGATTTTTTTATATCTAAAGTAGAAATTCTCTTTTGGAAACTGTCGTTCAAAACCAGCTTTGGTTGAAATCACAATAATATTATTTGGTGAAGAAAATGAGTGTCCTATAAGTATGCTAGTATCATGAAGTAGAGTTCACAATCGAGCGTTGTCACTCTTTGGTGGATTATTTGTTTTATTGTGAACTTCTGTTTTGGGAGATTGGGAATTGCAAAAGAAATCATACAGCTGCTGGGCACGTGCCATTAGGATCAAAGTTGAGTTTTGCTGATATTGTGGAAGGCAAGTGGTAATAAACCAGCAGCTGGTTATGAACGATGACTAGCTCCAGTTTTATTGAAGCTGAAGAGTCACAGTTGTGTTTTGGTTAAATAATATTTACCTGAAAGAAAGAAATTTCCCAGCTTTTATCTATTACAATCAATAACAATATGAGCTATCCAAATTGTATTGAAGTTTTCTCTTATCTCCAAAACTTGTTCATTGTTCCAACAAAGTGTTTTTTTTTAAAAAAAAAAAAAGAAAAAACATTATTATGAAGCATGGTACTGTTCAGGCCACTCTAAAATGATTTTGAAGAAAGCAGATACAAAGTAAATACCCAAAGACCAGTTGCATTTATCTTCATTCAGGGCACTGCTATATTCTATAAGGTTGAAAGTGTTATTGTCCTAAATGACATGGTATTTTCTTCATAATTTAACTTTGGAATATGATGAATCTTTTTCATGTGAGCAGCTTGTTGGATGTGAGGTGACATCAGTTTCAGCTATGACGTCTCACGTAGATCAAACTTTACCTCCACCAGATAATATTTCCTCTGTCTTGTAAGTTTGTAATGCATTAGTTTCTTTTTCAACAATATTTTCCCACCATGATTAGAAGTTTAAATGTGACTATATGGAAACTTCTTGCCTCAGCCATCTGGAGAATGGATGTTCTGGAGTGTTTGTTATGGTCGTATCGTCGAGATCACCCAAGGCATGTACTATATTTCTGATTTTCATTTATTGTGGTTCTAAAGTAACCACCATTATTTTTCACTGACATAGTCTGCTACCTTCAGATATTCTGGCGGGTTGTTGGCTTGAAGGGAACTCTGGAAATTGAGCGTGGGAACCAAGATGGGCGGCATGGTTATCTGGTACTCTAAAATCCAATGTTCTTTTTCTACTTGAAAATTCTGATGGTTCTGAAAATTTTAGGTTCTTGATTTGGATGCAATATTAATTCCTTTGAGAACTCAAAGTTACGTATGTTCAGGACTCAAATTTGTCATGTATATTAATGTGTGAGAAATGGCTTTATATTACAGGTTTCGCTTTTTAGTGCTGATGGGCAAAGGAAAACCACCTTCTACCCCTTCAGTGGAGTGACGGAAGAATTGAAAACATTTTTACATGACATTTCTGTAAAGGTAGCATAATATCATAAATTCTTCTGCAAGTTTACTTGATAATGTCTTCAAATCTATTTTAGAATAGGATGCTTTGTTTGAGAGTAATTTTGATCTGTTTTAGGAAGGTCTAGTTTTGTTATTCTGGCTTTCATTAGTTTGATTGTTGAGATTGGGTGTGTTTGAGTAGAGATCTTATCGTGGGTGGTTCGTTTCTTTGTTGCAGAAGGATAATGAGTATACAGCTGAGCCCCGTCTGTCGTTTGTTGAAGGAGCAAAAGACATTGCTATATTGGATGCAATGCTAGAATCTGGAACAAAGCATGGAGCTGTAGTTGAAGTGAAGAGGTTCTAGATTTAGCAGACAAGTTGTTAATTGAAAATGTCTGTGCTCTCACATGCAGAACATACAGATGATGCATGAGTTAGTTAATAAAGAGATTGGCATAAGCAGAGGGTTGTCATTTTGATGCCTAAACCATCTTATATCCCCTAGTGTTGGATGCATAGTTGATTTTTATTCCTTTTTTATCAGCAAGCGAAACTGAGACCTCGAGAGATCAAGTGAAATCAACCACTTGTCATAATGAGTGTTCGTTAGATCCTTGTTAAGTAGTCAGATATTGGGTGGTTCTCAATCCATTACAAGTGAATGATATAGGTTGATGAAATGTCTACATTTAGCATTAAAATTGTTGAATGGGATATATATCTATATATATTAGGACATTTCAGAGCAGCAAGTGGACAATTGTTGGTAGGTGGAGAGTAGATGAGGAACATAACTTACTCTCAAACCCACCAAACCTACCACCATTTATTTACAGAGTAATTTCTTTGTCAGCTCCACCATTTTCACTTGCAATTGCCTTTTTTTGCATCATGGGATATATCATATATGGACCTCAAAAACTGAAAGGAAAACACCTGTTGCTTTCAAAATCAAAACAGCCTCCATTTTTCATTCATATAATATAAAACTTGTGTGACTCTCCATAGTTTTTTTTATACCTTCGGCTATTAAACTTAGGCCTTGTTTGGTAACATTACTCTCTACTTTAAGGAGCTGACACATAAGACAAAACACTATTTTAAGGAGTTGTGACCAACTTTCAGTTAGAGCTCCTGTCTAGCTTTTGGAAGTTGCCATTATTTTTTTTGTGAGTTTTCCTCCACAATCAATCGTTAAGGCTAGAGTAAATGTGACGATTACGACTTCATTTTTATTTTTCGGGTCCATTAATGGGTGCAATAAAGTCATTAATGTTTGGTACAAAATCTCATAGTATATGAGTTTGCCACCGACATATATTACTCCATTAAACGCATACGTGCAAGCTGTTGAAGAGGAGGATTATGGATTGCAGAGTGATGAAATTGAAAATGAATATGGAGGAAAACTTGATGGCCATTCTTGAAAAGTTAATAATTTATTTAGGGAAAAATAGTAATATCGTATTAGAAATAATTATTTATTGCAACGTCGTCATTTTCCCCATACTAAATATCAATTTTTATTGTCATGTTTTTTTTTTTTTTTTTTTTGAAGGGATTTTTATTGTCATGTTAACTAAGTCAATTAGTATTAACAAATCCCACTAACAATTTAAACGGAAATGATCAAATCAAAACTATTATCAATATACTTTGAATTAAATGAGAATGATTAAATAACGTTTAGATTGAATTGAAGCATTTAATTAAAAATTTAGGGACTAAATCAGAATTTGTTGAATAGTACATGAACTTGATTGGACCTTTAGTTTTTATTAATAAAGAGGTTGACTTGAGAGACAAAAATAAGGTATCTTTACTAGCACATAATATGCGACTTTCATATTCATTACAAGAATCTATTATAGATTGTCAATAATTTCATCTTTGTAGGTAGGTTTGATGTAAATGATTTTGCATATAATTGTTTTCGTATTAATTAATACTATGTAGTTGGCAATAAATAGTTGATTTAAAATAAATATGGTTGTCAATATGTGGTCTGTGCTTTACTAAACAATATAATCAAAATTCATACACCACCACATTTGCAATCCAAATAAAGCCATCTTTCGAGCTAATGAATTTTTAGATAGTGACCGACGAATTTATTCTGATGAAAAAGTATATATTGAGAAAATATAAGCTATGTGGGATAGTTTTAAGGAAATACTTGGGCATATAAACAATGTGTAATTACACACAAAATTCGTTGTTGTTTTATGCACAAACAGATAACTACACAATTTAAAAATATACGAAACATAACTATCTTAAAGTATTTGTCCACGGCAATTAATTACTTTAATTTTGAAATCCAAATTTATTTCATGTTGTTGTTGTAGTTGAGGCTCCAGTAGCGGCACTGGGTGGGCGGTCAATATAGATGATGATGATCCGTGAAGTGGGGCCAATCTCAATCATTTTTCATATATGTGCGAGTATTTCAATCAGTATAAGTTAAAGTTTTTTCTTGGTACCCTTAACGTTGTGGAGCTTTCCTGCTCTAGGGCTTGATGATTAATTATCTCCAAACTGGATATCTTGTTGTAATGTTGTCATCCAATCAAAGTGACCGTTTCAACTTTCAACCGAGTATCAGTAGGGTATGTTGATGCTTATCCAAAAATGTTTCGCTGGGGGTTTTAAGCTTCTACTGACCCCCTTTGTCTAAAATATATTTAATTTTTACAAGGTCGCCCCCTCTCAGTTCATACCCAACTCCAGGAACGTTATGATCCACTTTGGAGATTTTTGTCTTGCGAGTGGGTTGGTTCCAATTTTGGCCTATTTCAGTACTTCTATTTTTTATTGCACAAGGATAGAGTGTGATGAGTTTACTTTAAGTCTCGTTGAAAAATCTTTTTTTTTTTTTTCGTCTTGGACGTATCTGTGAAGCGATAGAAAGAGCATCTAATGTACATTCGCTACCCTAAGGGGGTGAATATGTCCTCCCAATGAAGCTATACTTATCCTGATGACACTTCCCTTGAGAATTCGGTACTCGAGCATGATGCTGCAAACTTTTTTCACTCTAGTTCAAGTTAATTCTAGAGAGATCGACTATAAACATTGGTTAGAGGACATTCATTTTGAGATTATGACCAAGATCTTACTTGTAAGTGCCCTACTTCTTGCCCCTTCTTCTCGGTTACAACTTTACAACATTGGTGTGAGCATTTTGGACGATATGGTTGATCCTGATAGACTTGTTGTCCGAGTTGGTTCGATGAGCATGATTTCTGACCATTAATATGTAGAGTGATCGACTGCTCTTGAGGATGATTTTTGTCTCTCTTCTCGGTTTTTTGTTTTTTCGAAAACCCATTCTCGATAAATACTCTCACCATATGCTCAAACACAACTAATTGAAACAAGAATTACAATATAAAAATTCAATTAGAAATAACTAAATGAGACATAAACTTGCATAATATTAATAATTCAAACATAATCTATAAGATCTTGAAAGTTGAAAGTAGTATAAGTTTATTTGAACATTGGATTTTTAACATGGGAACATAATTTACTAGTTAACAAAAGATGTAAATAGAAGTAAAACCCATGGATCTTTCATCTTTGTATGGTTGAGCAATTTTCTCTTTATTCCTAAAATAAAATAAAAATTTTGTCTCTCCAATAAATCACTACAGCTTACAAATTACAATGTCCATAACCAATTGGTGATTGGTAATGGGTTCACCCATCTATACCCACACCCACCAAGAAGATAAAAACCATATTTTTTTAGACTTGAAACAAACAAAACATGAAAACAATAGCCATTGTCTTTTTTTTTTCTTTCTTTTTTTTCTTTTGCAAATTCCCACAAAATCAAAACCCATAAAAAAACAAACCAACCTGGCATGTGCCAAAACCGACCACAGTCTTCGTACGTGTGCAGTGCTCCTCAGTCCTCGGCTCCTGTGTTTTCTCATTAAAATTTACACATAATATTGTTTTAAAAACAGAGCTTGAAATAGTTGGTACCAACCCAAATAGGTTCTCTATTAAAGTGCACTCTAGTAGTATATTGGTTGTGTTCTTTCTATAGTTCTTGTGCAAATTTTTACACAGATTCTCAGTCAATGAGCCACAACAGATCTCAAGCTCTTAGCTTATAGCTACTTGTTTTCTTTTTGTTGCTTACCATATATTGACATATATATATATATATAAATAAAAATAAATATTGGGTTTCCATTGTTGCACCTTCAAGGACATCAAATCCAGAAAAAAAATACTGGGTTTCCTTTGTTGTACCTTCAAGAACCATTGTGTTACTATATCTTCAACAGTGCAAGGTTAGCTTCTTATATTTTTTTCACTTTGAAAATATCTAACAAGAATGCCTTTTTCTATTTGTTTATTAAAGATTTTCTTTTTGGAGTTAGTTTGGGTAGTTGTTGAAACTCTTGAAACTGCATTTTTGATGATTAGAAAAATTGTATCAAGTTTGTTCTTTTACTTATTACTTGCACTCTTAACACTTGGGTTTCGTGGGCTCTATTTGTTTCTTCTTTTAATGTACCAGGTAGCTAGATCTGCAAGTTTTGTCCACCAACTGCTTGTTCATTTGATTTGTGTCCAAAAAGATATGCTCTTTGTGATAAATACAGCAATTTTTTCTTCTTTGATTTACCCTTTGTTTGGCTGTTGAGAAAATGTAGAAAGAAACCATAAAGTTTGAGTCTTGAATGTTACATATGCTGCTTATAAACACTCAATGTGAACACTAGGTTGAGTGAGTCTTCATTGAAGTGTATACACATTTACTGCTGCATTCTCATTTGCTTTCATTTCACTATATATATATATATGTTTCTAGAGCACCCAAATTGGTGTGGAGTTGTTATGGTAGCTCATCAATTTTTGCTTTTGATTTTGTAGGCTTTAGCTACTTTCAGAGAAGTGCTTGGTGTGACAGTTGTTCCCAAGTTGTGTATGAGGATGATTCATTAAGTTCCTCAAATTTTCTTCATCCTTATCTCTATTGTCAACTCTCCCAACTCACATTTTCACCAATAGCCTGAAAACCACAAACAATCAGAAGTTCCAGATTGCATTACCATCTCTTTGAATCCATTTCCTATTTTCTGATTCTGTTCTTGAATCTCTCATTGCTTCTGTTACACCACTTTCTTGATTCCTGTATATCTTTTTGTTCCTCTAGTTTTGTTAGTGAAATTTAGCAAGCAAAAATGCAGAAGCCTCCTCAATCTGTAGACTTCGCCCTTAAAGAGACCTCACCCAACATTGGTGTGACAGGGGTTACCGCGGATAAGCTTTCCTGCACTTATGATCTTGTTGAGCAGATGCAATACCTTTATGTTCGTGTTGTGAAGGCCAAGGATTTACCCGGGAAAGATGTCACTGGTAGGTGTGATCCCTATGTTGAAGTAAAGCTGGGAAACTATAAGGGAGTTACAAAGCACTTTGAGAAGAAGTCCAACCCTGAATGGAATCAGGTTTTTGCATTCTCGAAAGATCGACTTCAAGCTTCTGTTTTGGAAGTGATCGTGAAGGATAAAGATTTTGTGCTTGATGATCATATGGGCAGGGCTTTGTTCGAACTCAATGACATCCCAAAGCGAGTTCCACCGGATAGTCCTTTGGCGCCACAGTGGTACAGACTGGAAGATCGAAGGGGAGATAAGGTTAAGGGAGAGCTTATGCTGGCTGTGTGGATGGGAACCCAAGCAGACGAAGCATTTCCAGATGCATGGCACTCGGATGCAGCAGCTGTTGGAACTGATGGTGTTGCAAACATTCGATCAAAGGTTTATCTGTCTCCCAAGCTTTGGTATGTTAGAGTTAATGTGATTGAAGCTCAGGACTTGCTACCTGGCGATAAAAGTAGGTACCCTGAAGTTTATGTGAAGGCTATCCTCGGAAACCAGGCGTTGAGAACAAAAACATCGCAAAGTAAAAGTATCAATCCAATGTGGAACGAGGACTTGATGTTCGTAGCTGCTGAGCCATTTGAAGAACCTTTGCTCCTGAGTGTGGAGGATAGGGTGGGACCAAACAAAGATGAAGTGCTGGGGAGGTGTAGGATTCCCCTACAGATTGTGCAGAGGAGGTTAGACCACAAACCCGTTAACACCAGGTGGTATAATCTTGAGAAGCATATCGGGGAAGGGGAGCATAAAAAGGAGATCAAGTTTTCCAGCAGAATTCATTTGAGGATCTGTTTGGATGGAGGGTATCATGTTTTGGATGAATCAACTCACTACAGTAGTGATCTTAGGCCAACTGCTAAGCAATTATGGAGGCCCAGCATTGGGATTCTTGAAGTCGGGGTTTTAAGCGCCCACGGGCTTATGCCTATGAAGACAAAAGATGGGAAGGGAACCACAGATGCGTATTGTGTTGCTAAATATGGGCAGAAATGGGTCCGAACAAGAACAATTGTGGATAGCCTTACTCCAAGGTGGAATGAGCAATACACTTGGGAGGTCTTTGATCCGTGTACTGTCATAACAATAGGTGTTTTTGATAATGGCCATATACATGGGGGAGATAAAGCTGGAGGGGGAAAAGATTCGAGAATTGGGAAGGTGAGGATCCGACTATCCACACTGGAAACTGATAGGGTTTACACACATTCATATCCTCTTCTTGTCCTACATTCTTCGGGGGTTAAGAAAACGGGTGAGGTTCAGTTGGCTGTGAGGTTCTCATGCTCATCTTTGATCAATATGTTGCATATGTATTCACATCCATTATTGCCAAAAATGCACTATATATTTCCATTGTCTGTTATTCAACTTGATAGCCTGAGGCACCAGGCTATGCAGATCGTATCCATGAGGCTGAACCGTGCTGAACCGCCTCTGAGGAAAGAGGTTGTTGAGTATATGCTAGATGTGGATTCACATATGTGGAGCATGAGGAGGAGCAAAGCTAATTTTTTCAGAATTATGGGAGTTTTAAGTGGGCTTATTGCTGTAGGAAGATGGTTTGATCACATTTGCCATTGGAAGAATCCTCTTACAACCATTTTAATCCACATTCTCTTTGTGATATTGGTTCTTTACCCTGAGCTGATACTTCCCACAATATTTCTGTATCTTTTCTTGATTGGTATCTGGAACTTCCGGTGGAGGCCAAGACACCCTCCTCACATGGACACCCGACTGTCCCACGCTGATGCAGTTCATCCCGATGAACTAGATGAGGAGTTTGACTCATTCCCAACATCCCGCCCTTCTGATATTTGTAGGATGAGATATGACCGCCTGAGAAGTATAGCGGGGAGGGTTCAGACTGTAGTTGGTGACCTAGCAACTCAAGGAGAAAGGTTTCAGTCTCTACTTAGCTGGAGGGACCCAAGAGCAACCACATTGTTTCTGACTTTGTGTTTCATTGCTGCAGTAGTTCTCTATGTTACACCATTCCAAGTTGTCGGTCTTCTCACGGGCATCTATATGTTAAGGCATCCTAGGTTTCGCCAGAGGCTTCCTTCTGTTCCACTCAACTTCTTCCGAAGGTTGCCTGCCAGATCGGACAGCATGTTATAAGTCCCAAACCACAGCGGAAAATGCTATTTGGGCAGTAGTGGATCAAGGTATGCTCGAGCAACTGTCTCGTTAAAAGGTGCTGGCCTATGCCCGGTTCCTCCCTATCATCGCCTCTCGTATCTAGACTTGTGCCAATGTTGCAGCAAGGAAGAAGTGTCATCTGCTCGGGTAGCAAATGCATTATTTTCCTCTGCATAAACCGGTCAGTTGTTAAGGCATTACAGCTTGTTCTGTTGCTTATTTACATTCTATTTATTGTAAGTATTGCATGTTGATTTTCAAGTTTCTGCTTGAATGTACTCCATGTAAGTTCAGTAGGATTTGTTCTAAGCAACTCTAGTTACAAAACTTTGAGTTTTGATGTACCTTTGAGGCTTTGCAAGCCAGTTGATAGTATGATCCTTCGATTTTCCTACCATTTGAACACAGAGGCCCATGATAACAAAACACGAAGTAACAAAACTTTTTCGCTAATGTCTCAGTTATTTTGGTGATTATTGTTATTCGGGGGGTTCGTTATTGATTTCCTTGCTGCTCTGCTACCTTGAACGTAGTCCGAGATTCACTAACCAACTTATGTTTAGACATTTATTTTATGACCATTTCCTGGAATTGATTTTTGCAGCTAGGTTATGATATATGTTCAATGGATGGTTTCATTTGGAAACTAGTGTTTGTGTTAGGTTAGGCACAATATAGTGTGACTTGATCATTTCAAATTTGTTTGGACATAAACAGATGGTTCAATGGATGGTTCCATTCAGAAACTAGTGTTTGTGTGAAGTGCAATATAGTGTCAATTGAATTCTACAGGCCTTTTGTTTAACATTGTTCATAAAATGCTGATACAAAACAATGGTCTGCAAATAATATATACCCAAATACAGTTGTATGATTCATGTTTTGATATCATATCATCTTGAGAAGCTTTGATTTGTAGGGTAGCTAACCCTTTTGATTTGGTCCCTTTTTTTTATAACATTTTGATTCGCCATAAAAAATCGAGAATGATTCGATCAATGATCGGGCGACACGTGGCTCGCTCGACGGTCAAAGAAAGTCAAAGTTGGA
>JAYMTF010004138.1:0-13760 GCA_036897485.1 Pelargonium nanum | reverse complement strand
ACGTTTCATCAATTACATATTTCAAATTCTCAAATCAACAAAAAATTGACCCTAAATCAGCCAAAATCGAACCAAAATTAACCCAAAACTGACCCTAAATCAACCACAAAAAATGACCCGATCACGACCGCCGGAGACCACAAACCGACGGTCGTTGACCTCCGGTGATGCAGAGAGAGAGAGAGAGGCGGTAAGCGGCGTGACCTGGGCACAGACGAGGTGGTTTCGTTGTCATTGCCGGCGGTGATGGAGGAGCGCCGATGATAGCCGGGACGCCACCGTCGAGATCTGCAATAACAACAACAAGTGGTCGGCGAGCTTCGTCCTCCAGCTCCAGATCTGGCCAACTGCAACGCCGCCGTGGTGCGAGATAACCGAGGTCCGGCGAGCACGGCTCCACGGCTTCCACGGCGAGGCGACATCGACAGCACCACGGCTCCACGGCGAGGCGACATCGACGGCTCCAACTCCAGATCTGGTTTTTAGTTTTTTTTTAAAATTTTTAAATTCATTTAAAGCTAAGGGCATGTTTGACTGCTTGTTTTTATTATTATTTAGAAGAGTATTAGGGTCATTTTGACTATTAACTAACGGGAACATGGATGGAAAGATGTTTGACATACTTCAGGGTATCCAAAAGTTACATTCAAAAGTTGAGGGTATCCAGGGTTAAAAAGGGTATAGTTGAGGGTAGATACGTGTAATTCACCCTAAAATCAAATACATTATATCACTCCCTCAATTAAAAAAAATATTTTTTATTTATTTATCAGCAAACATTACCTTTATTAAAAGCCCAGACAAATAAAGTACAAAGTTCTCCGAGGAAAGAGAATAGAGCTAACCTAACTTGGAATGAGTTAGAGCTCCAACTCTCAAAAGAAAAGAAATAAGATATAATGAGACTCAAACTAAAAAGAAGATGAAAATTGAAGCTTTAAACTTAAAAATTATCTCTTCTACTCCAACCGACCAGTTTGTGAGAATACCAAAAACTGGGACAATCAAATGTGGTAAACAGTCAAGCCTTGCTTTTCATAAAGAAAACAACACTAGGCCGAAGAGAACGAAAAATAGACCAAACGATGACTCTTGTGAATCGCCTGACAACCCTGAATATTCCAGACAATAAAACATATACCGAGATCGTGGTGCAGTCGTAGATGTCAAATGCGGGCAGAGCCGCATAAAACACTAAGTATATGTTTTCTCAATTGCATTTTTTTAATCCAAAATAAATATTTTTTCTTTTTATGAAAAATTAGTTATGTATGAATTATTAATAATTTTGCAACACACAAAATATACAAGTTTAACTAACTCATTATTGTTTTTTAAAATAGAAATCAAAATACTCATTTTGTTACAGATAAAACATTTTAAGACTGACATCAACGTGAATACAATTTAGTTTTCTTCTCCGAATGTTAAGTTAGATAAAAGATTTATTATTATTATTATAAATGAACGGTACCAAAATCATCCTTGTACAGTATCTTTAAAATTAGTAGCTATGAATAAAAATTTATTCAAAAAATGATCTAAATATGACAAGACATGCATTTACAATTACGACATCACATTGTTTTAGAAAAGAAGTCCAAAACCAAATTACTTCATGTATCATTACATTAACACCAAGAAACAAATTAAAAGAGATAAAAATGTGACCCACACGTAAGTACGTAACGCAACTGCACTCACGCTCTTGGTTTGACCGTTGGGTTCCAAAATTTTTGAAATAGGCAGTGGAGGAGCACATGTCTATTTCTTTCTAACAACCGATTCGACCCATACAACCGTCGGTTCAACTAACTTTTCAGAAAAATATATTAGATGTATATATAAATACTGGCCATAGTTTCTAATTTCTGAACCTTTTTTCTTAGTTCACCCACGTTTGTGCCATTTTGCATGTGTATAATTGTACATATGTCAGTTTTCGTTAGATCCGCTTGTTCATATATCATATATGTTGGGTCCACACTATTTATTGTACCATAACTCATATGGTAAAATAATGTACTTAAGGCATTTCTAATGGAGATGCTAAAAGTAATGCAAAGAGTATTAAGGAGCATAGTTAAACTCAACACTTGATGTTAAACCAAACATTTTAATTGATTGTTAATTGTTAAGGAAAAAACCAATAATCTATCTTCTTCTTTTTCGGTGTAAACCACCGGTTTAATCCGGTTCAGAGCTTAATCATAGTTAAGACTTCTCACCCCTTCTCATGAATATTGTGTTTGGCTTGGCAGTTTTCACCTCGATGTTTAATTAGTTCTTAATCAGATCTCAAGGCCCGACCACTATGATTACCTCAAGGTTTGTGAACTAAAAACAGAATCGGTTGACTTTCTATTTTACCTCATGTGAATAATGGCGATTTTTTGGAAGCTTGAAATGCACAGTGCCCAACAAACATTCACACATCAAAGACTGCAACATACAATAATTGAAATGTTATCTAATTCTAAAACAAAAAATACTACAAAAAGGAAAAAAGAAATAAAAACCAAGGTTCATAATCGAAGAGTAATAGATATTGTACGAGAGGATCTGGCCTGCTCCTAACTTTCTAATCCACCACCAACAGTTCCGTACATCCATTTTTTTGTCTCTCACCATGTCCAAAATTCATAGAAACCTAACGGTCTACACTAAAATATTATTCAACCCAGAAATTAAAATCCAAATAAATAAATAAACAATGGAAGTACCCTACATATTAACTTCTCCTTATCTCAACTGTACTTGCAATCTTAAAAACCAGTAGTTTTGGAGAGCTTCCTTCTCCAAAAATGGCTTCTTCTTCTTCTTTCCTTCACTTGCTGCTTCTGCTTCTTCTCTCAGTTCATGCCCTCTCTGACTTCCAAGTCACTACACTGCCTGGTTTTGATGGAAAACTTCCATTTCACATGGAGACTGGGTGAGTGTAATTATGCACATGCATATATGGATGCAAATTATATATTCATTTAGTGTAGTTTTGTGATGATTAATTAATTAATTAATTAATTAATTAATATATTAATGACAGATACACAACAGTCGGAGATATTGAGTTCTTCTACTATTTTATTGAGTCAGAAGGCTACCCTGCATTTGACCCTCTCATGCTTTTCATGAATGGAGGACCTGGTTGCTCTGCTCTCAATGGCCTCTTCTTTGAGATTGGTATATATATTTTTACATCCTCCTTTTTATTTCCTTCAACTCAACAAAACCGCTCCTTTTAATGGTTAGGGCAAGTTGTTGATTTCACTTGTTCATTCAAGGTCTTAGTTTTGAGTTTTGGTGCTGGTACGCTCGCTGATTAAAAAAATGGCTTTGATCTCTATGATCAGGTCCTTTAAAATTCAAGACTGAGAACTACACTGGGGGCATACCAACTTTGCTATATGAGAAGTACGCTTGGACAAAGGTATCAACTTCATTTTAAGTACTATAATTCACTATATATATGTCTCATCAATTAATGTTAACAATATTTGATTTTCATGATTCCAGTTTGCCAATATTATATTTTTGGACGCGCCTGTGGGCACTGGCTTCACCTATGCAACAACCGCAGAAGCATGGTACACAAACGATGGTTTAGCAGCAAACCATATGCACCAATTTGCAAGAAATGTGAGTTCGATCGTTACAGAGCTTAATTTTCCGATATTCAATTTTGTTAACTCAATCGACACATGATCGAACTTGTTGCAGTGGTTGAGGGATCACCCACAATTCTTGGGAAACCCATTTTATTTAGGCAGTGATTCATATGCAGGACTCATTACTCCCCAGGCTGCCCAACTTATACTTGATGGTAACTAACAATTCTGTAAAATTTGGGGTAATTAATTCAAGTTGGTAATTCAATTTATCTAAAGTATTTAATTTGTTATTTTCCATTGGCTTGCAGGCAATGAAAATGGACTCTTACCCTTTATTAACATCAAAGTACACCATCTAATCTTGTTTATACTTGGTTTAGTCCAATATTGCAGTTTATATAAACACATATTTATGTTCTTATGTTGTTATTGTTGAAATGATCTTTTAGGGACTATCACTTAGCTGTGCCCACACAAACACTGGTCTTGAGAGGAACACCAGAGTGAAAATGGCACACCGATTCGCCTTGATTTCAGACGAGCTTTACCAAGTAATAATTTGATATCCATTTTTTTCAAACATAATTAATTTACTAAGAGCGAAAAGCTCGATGAAGAAATTGTAATGCTTGTGTTTATTGTTTTGTAAATTTCAGACTGCAGAGGCTGCTTGTGATGAAGATTATGTCAGTCCCAAAACCCCGAATTGCACTGAAGCTGTTACATCTATAGACCAGGTTGATTTTTATACACTAACATCATTTCTTGAAGTGTTCTTGGCATCAAGAATCATGACAGTTTAATTGGGCACATGCAGTGCATTGAGATGATCAATCTTCAGATGCTTTTGGAACCCAATTGTGCTTTCTTGACGCCAGAAACCAAAAAACAAAGTATCCGTAGCCTTCGGAGAACTCTCAGAGAAAAATCTGATAACAATTTGGTTCTCCCATCAGTTAAAGCTGAAGATTATTGGTGCAAAGTAAATACCTCCTACTTCTCTACATATATGTGAATAAAAATCAAAATGTATTGTCTAAATTCTTCTTTTTGGCAGAATTACGAATACTTGCTTTCCACGGTATGGACTAGTTTTGAAAGTGTGACTGAGGCTCTTGGAGTCCGGAATGTGAGTAATTTAAGTACATAGATTAATATATATACAATTAAGCATTGGTTTTGAAAGATTTGTTGTTATTTTGATCTATTCAGGGGACAGTGGAAAAATGGTTTAGATGCAACATTACATTGGCAGGATACACAATTGACATCAATGATGTGGTTCCTGTTCACAAGAATCTCACTGAAACAGGCTTGCAACTTCTGGTTTTCAGGTCATACAAATATATGCAATTTTTTTTGTCAGAATTGATTAATTGAATATTCTTATCATTTGACGACGAACCATAAATTGCATCTGTTTCAGTGGCGATCACGACATGATTGTGCCACATCTAGCGATTGAATCGTGGATTAAGGCTCTTGATTTGACAGTCGATCTTGCTTGGAGGCCATGGTTTGTTGATGGTCAAGTTGCAGGGTCAGTTTACAACTTTTGCTGCAATATATTTGCAAGTTATGTTAAATAATTAGTTGGACTGAAGTTGGAAACATTTTGTGTAGTTACACTGTGAAGTATTCAAATGATGGTTATCGCTTGACATATGCAACTGTAAAGGTAAGAAAAAGATTATTTTTGGGGGTTTTCGATAATTTGAACAAGTAAATAAGAGTACTAATGTATATATGTACGCATTTTGTTGTTGTTGTTTGTAAATTGTTATAGGGAGCTGGACATTCACCTCCAGAGTACAAAAAGAGAGAGTGTTTTGACATGTTCCACAGGTGGATTAAGTATTATCCACTCTAAAAGTTACTATATTTAGTTGTTTGAACTTGCAATTTTTATGTAATTGTTTGGCACTCCAAGGCCAATAAGCCATTTCTTTTGTAATGTTGTAGTAATTTTTTTCCTTATTGTCATGATGAATTGGAAAGAATAAGTCTCTTCAGAAATACTGTTAATGAGAAAAAAGAAATTACAGAATTCAATTGCTGCATATATAGTTGGATTTGGTGTATTTGCTCTGTTTTGTAGCATGTTTTTATAATTTAATTTTAATGGATGAACTTTCAGAAAGAAACAGGGTTAGCTTTGAATTTGATCAGTAAATTCAAGCAAAAAAGAAGGCATCAAAGAGATCTTGTTGCTGTAAATAAAGAATATGAACCATTATTTTGTTTGGTTTAAACTCAATCAAACTTATAATTCAAAACATGACATATCAATTTTCATTCAAATTCAAGAATATGTATTGTAAATATATAAAAATGGATGCTGGGGGTAATAATTTGGGACTCAAAGCTCATCAATATAGAATTTTTTTTTTGAAAAGAAAACATTGTTGTTGTAGCAAACAAAACAAACATTAATATGGATTCAAATTGATTTTATTTTACATTACTTTATATCCATTTGATATTAGATCCAACTATTTTATCCATTCAATATAGTATCTGTTCTCCTAAATCATGATTAACATCCAATAAAAAATTCAAATCTAGTAGTATATAATTAAAATAAGAAGTAAAACAACATTCTTCTAGGTTTTGTCAACTACTGAATTTAATATTAAAAGAAATTCTATCAAGAAAAGAAATATATATTAAAAGAAAAATCTGTAAATGGAAGAACAGAGGGAAGAGGTTCTCAGTTCTGTTCTGTTTTATTGCTGAAGCTGATTCTCAAACTTAGAGGTACTTATGTTGTATATATACACTCTCTTAATCTCTGTGGTTTCACTCTGCATCTGACATGTATTTATCTGCTTCTGGAATAGGTAAATTAGGGTTTCTCTGTTTCTAGCTGTGAATGTGATAGCTTGAATTTAGGTTGTTCTTGTCCCAAATGAATGGTCTTTCAATATACCCAATTGCAGTTTCTACCACATAAACCTATTAAACTTTGCAATTTTGAGTGGTTACTTCAATCTATATCTGATTTTGGAAGAATACCATTTACCCCCAAACTGAACTTCAAAAGTTTGGATGGTGATGCAAGGAAATGGTGAAGAAAGGTTGTTACCAAGCACCAACTAGTCAGATTTGAGCACAATTATGTGGGCATTACCCAATCAGAGCACAAATTTATCCCAATTAATCATTATCTGCAGATTTCTATGTGAAAGGTTAAATCCAAAACTTGAGTAATTTTGGTTGATTTGCTGGCAGAATTATCAATAGTTTATGTTGCCCATTCCAACCAATTAATATCCACCTAACTTTTCATTTTTTATATGAGATAGTTTAGAAACCTTTCTGATATGCTCTCAGGCCTCAGCCCATAAAGACCATGCCTCTTCATATATAGTAAAAAGGAAAGTATAGTGACTTGACAGTAAACAACCAGTTTTTAAAAATGGCTTTCACTTCCGGCAAGTGTACAGCTATGCTGTGCTTCTCAGTGTTTCTTTTACTGCTTATATTTTTTAGGACAGCTTCCACCGGTTTTCATGTCAAGACACTACCAGGCTTCCCAGGTGAGCTGCCTTTCTATATGGAAACCGGGTAAGTCATCACCTACTAGTTTATGCTTCCTAATCTGTACTTTGCTATTTTATGTTAATCATGTCCATGAAAGTGCTTTGGATATAATAGCAACAAAACAATAATGAGCAGAATTCAGTAAAAAAAAATACAGTATAAATGTAAACAGTTTGATCATAGAACCATGCTCGATCAAAATCGTGCAGTCATCTAGCATTGTATAACTGAACAAGCCAAGCAGGATTTCCAGCACTAAAATATGTAAGAACAAGCATCAACCATGGGGGATTTCGATCCATCACTATTTAATGAATCATTTGTATATACCTAAAATACTTGCTGCTAGTAAAAAATTTGACAGAGCTGGTTTTTTTTTTTTTTTTTGCAGATACATATCAGTAGATGATGTTGAATACTTCTACTATTTTGTAAAGTCTCAAAGAAGTCCAGCAACTGACCCCCTTCTGCTTTTTACCAATGGTGGCCCTGGCTGCTCTGCTTTGAATGGCTTCTTTTATGAGATTGGTATGACTTCTCTTTGTTTTCTTTAAATCACATCAGATGCATTCTAATCATATATAGCCAATTTAGTGATTATGATTTATGACATTAGCGTTTTCTCTGCATTGTTGTTTTCGTTGATGTTGCCTGTAACAGAAATTTGAAAATTAGTATTCCTTTATCCACAAGATCATAAGATACCATGAATCATGAACACTAAGTAGGAACAGATAGGGACGGATCCAGAACCAGTAGCCAGTAGGGGCAAAGTTAAGACTTGTTAAGAACATGGTGCGAGTTTCCTTAATAATTCATTCAAAGTTCAAGTATTGTTAGAAACAATGACTGCAATGATGAAAATTTTCTAAATTAATGGGGGCAATAGTACACTTTCTGATTTTATTTCAATATTTTAATTTATATTCCTATGCAGGTCCGTTACAGTTCCAGACAGAAAATTACACCGGAGGCATACCAACATTGCTGCTTGATCCATATGCATGGACTAAGGTACAAACAATAAGAAGATTGATGCAATATAACTGTTGAGTAGTTTATTTTCAAGATTCCATCCATCTTATCGTCTACTTTGATACAAATTTTGCTGGATTCTAATTTTAATTTTCCAGATTGCCAATGTAATATTTTTGGACGCTCCAGTTGGCACAGGCTTCACCTATGCAACAACGACAGCAGCTTGGAGTTCAACAGATACATTATTAGCACAACAACTCCATATATTTACTAGAAAAGTAAGTGATAATATTTCTATTATATATATATGGGTAAGTTTTGTTATGAACAGTATATTTTAATAATTGGATAATTGTTCATTATTTATATATTTACAGTATCTTGAATTTTGTGATCCAGTGGTTGCAGAAACACCCTGATTTCTTGGCAAATCCGTTCTACGTGGCTACTGATTCGTATGCAGGAGTAATTAATCCCATAGTAGCTCAAGATATAATGAAAGGTAATTGAACTCACATGGAGCCATATAACAAGTCGTCTTCTTATCTATTTTTATACCACTCACCTTGCTAATTTTGTCCTGATTTTGCAGGCAATGAAGCTGGACTGTTACCATTTGTGAATATAAAAGTATCATCATTAGACTTGGACTTCCTAATCATTATTTTGTTTTGTTTTTACGGGTGGCATTTTGTATGCCTAACAATGTTTACATTGAATATACTTATATGTTTTAATACGATCTTAGGGACTTTCTCTTAGCTGCGCACACACACATTCAAGTCTTGAAACCGATACAAGAATAACACTTGCTCATCGCTTGGCACTTATATCAGATGAACTTTATCAGGTAGCGGAATGACTTGGCCTCATTGCTTAATTAAGCAATTTAATTTTTGTTAGGACCCAAGTTTTGAATATAACAATTAGCATCAGAGGTAATAATAGTTGAATTTATTTTCTGCTTCTTCAGTCAGCAAAAAACAACTGCAAGGGTAATTATGATGATCCACCTAATGCCCAATGCACAGAGGATATTGAATCTGTAATGCAGGTATTGTAAATGGATATCAGTTATCTCTGAGAAGAGAAAATAATACATATTACACTTTTATTAGTTTCATGCTTAACGAGAATGAAATTTTCTTTGGTTTTCCCAGTGCACAAAAATGATAAATGGTCAAAACATCTTGCTACCCCTTTGTGCTACATTATCGCCAGAACCAACTGAAGAAGACAGTCGAAGATCACTTGGTGAAAACACAAGGAATTTTCTGTTATCGCGGCCTATGTATAGTGACTTCTGGTGTAAAGTAAACGTTTCACTCTTCACATCCCATCATTATTAACATAAGTTCTGCTTTTGATGAGTTGAAGATTGTATGATGGATGTTTCTGTTTCGGTTTCTTTTCTTTGGCAGAATCACGAATATTTGATGTCTTATATATGGGCAAACGCTGAGCCCACACGTGATGCTCTTGGAGTCAGGAATGTGAGTACTTTGTTAAAGAACTTTTCTGATATTAAGAAAACATGCAATAGAGGTTACCTAAACTATTTTCATTACGACAATTAGGGAACAGTAGAGGAATGGGTTAGGTGCAACATTACCTTGAATGGGTACACAAAGGATGTGTCCGATGCTGTCCCATATCATAAGAATCTTACTAAAACAGGGTTGCAACTTCTAGTTTTCAGGTGATTTTCTAAAAAGTTCCCAAGTTAATTAACCGAATTTCATTACACTATGCAAACAGTACACTCTCCGACTTTCCCTGCATTTTCTGTGAATTATAGTGGTGATCATGACATGATTGTCCCGCATCTTGCTCTCGAACAATGGATCAAATCACTGGGATTAACAGTTGATCTTGCTTGGAGACCTTGGTTTGTGGATGGTCAAGTTGCAGGGTGAGCACTCATGAACATGTTAAAAACCAGAAATTGTGACACATAAATGTAACATCATAACTATATATACTGCTGCACGTTTTGTATAGGTACACTGTGAAGTATTCAAATGATGGATATCGCTTGACGTACGCAACTGTAAAGGCAAGAAAATTCATCATATTGAGTTCTTAATTTATCTTGAAACATGCATGCTTGCAGAAGAATAAGGGTACTGATGTATGTAAATTATACATTCATTTTGTTTGCGCAGGGAGCCGGACACTCACCACCGGAATACAACCCAGTACAATGTTACGAGTTGTTTGATAGGTGGATTCATTACTACCCTATCTAGATCTTCGGGTCCACGAGGAAGTCGTTCCATCTTGTGCCGATTCTTGAGTGTTGCAGGTATTATTGTAACACTATTTGAAGAATAAAGATCATTTATATTTTGTAAGAGCTGTCAGTGTTTGTTATATATAGGAATTTAGGTTGTGTAACATGCATTATACTTGTTTTTCCATGGAACCATATCACAATTTTGGGAATGTTGGACATGGATTTAAACTTGTTTAATGTTAGTTTTAATTGTTTGTCTATGAGCATGATGAACTAAACCCATCAATTTGAGTGTGAATTGTGACCTACTGTTATGGATTGATTGGCGTTGAATGAATTAATGTTGATATCTGATTATAATTGCTCCTAGGTTTTCATTGTTTATTGCTTAATACATGCTTGACCTCCATATTATTTTGATTTTATTGTGTTCTTAGCATTTTGGATTTCCGATTCACCTCAAAAGACGATCTGATTAATTTTAATCCTTAATCCATTAACTCAATCTAGTCCAGCAATCCGGTATCAATTAAGGACAATTCACACCTCCTTTCTTTAAAACAAATCTTTTCGTTTTTCCACTTTTTGTGATCAACTTTAATTGATAGTCAATTTTATTTGCATTCTATAGTATAATCAAAATCGATCCAACTAATTAATAATTCTTATTACAATTTAAGTGATGCAAAATATTAGAGTTAGGTGAAAAATGGGTTTTCTCGTTTGTGGCGAGCTCTTGTCTTTGACAAGCTCTTTTTATCGTTATCGTTTTATTTAGGGTTTTCATTGGTTCGGCGGCAGTTTTGGTGGCAAAGTTCGGTTGTGTTGTGCTAGTGAAGATGGAAAGTAGTTTGAAGAGTAGAATGAGCGCTTTAATGGTGGCGGAGGACTAGGATGTGCACCTTGATCTCGATGTGATCCAGGACGCAACGGAAATGACCGGGAGGATGGATGGAGGGCGCGGAGGCTGGTGTCGCCTTCCCCGCGGCCGACTAAAGGTTATTACGGACGAGACAAGCTTTGCGTCATTCGGTAAGGTAGGGGTGGGGTGGGTTGTCCAGGACGACAATGGAGTTCGCTGTGGTGGTGGTCGCATCTCTTGGCCAGGATGAGCGCAAGTGCGCCTTGATCTCGATGCGATCTCGGATGCAGTGGAATTGATTGGGAGTATGAAAGGAGGGCGTGGAGGTTGGAGTCGCCCTCCCCGTAGCTGACTGAAGGCTAACATGTACGGACGGGGCAAGTTGTGTGTCATTCGGTAAGGTAAGGGTGGGGTGCGTTGTCCAGGACGAGGGTGGAGGTTGTTGTGGTTGGGGCCGGATTTCTTGTTTGGGTGAGTTGAAGGGTTTGTTAGTGGTACTTCAGGCAATCCAAATTGGAGGGGGCTATGGCCAGTGACTTTGGTTTGTTCAGTGATAATAGTCAGCTTCTTACTGATGAATCTTGTTTTGTTTTGTGTAGTTATGTTATGAGGTCTGCGAACCGAGTGATCCTTGCGTTAGCTAGGGTGTCAGAGTCTATGTCAAACTTAGGTGTTTGAATGGATGTATCGACCCCAGAGTTTATTTATGTGCTCAGTTTTGTTTTTATTCATGCTTTTAGTTTGGAGTTTGATTATGTTTTTATTTGAATTTCTAATAATATTTGAGTTTGGTTTGTTTTTTGAAAGAAAAAAAATCAGTCTAACTATATGATTTCATTTCTCTCTCCAAACTTTCCTAATATTGCGTTTGATTTTGTTATGCGCGCAATAATGAGACGACCCATATATGCTTTATCTCAAGTTTTCAAATGCTATATCCGACGATAGATTTTGGAACAATATTGATGTAATCCTAAATTGCATATCGATTATTTTATTTCTTGATATTTAACAAAATTAAGTATATTTGAGCTTAGAAAATGCTCCCACTAAATCTTCGTTTTTACCCTTGCTGCTGAATTGCTAATCTAAATATTTGTTTTTTTATAAGCAAGTCTAAATATTTGTTTGTTTATCACTTTTAATTGGTTTTCTTATAATTCAACTTCACATTAACTAGTAATATTTTTGTGTAGTGCGTTAAATTTTTATGAACTTAGAAAAGTGAACTGCGTTACTTACCATGAGTCTCAAGAAGATTATTTTGACTTGTATAAAGGTCCAAAATGATACTTGAACTATCCAATTCGTGGCATTTTGGTACATGAACTATGAAACGTGTCATTTTAGTTCAAAAGATAGGCGAAAAAGCCGTTATAGTTCAAACATTTCCAAAAACTGAGCCCCTTTAGGACATTCAGTCAAAATACTGACGGAACAGTTAAATTTTCATTAAAAAATATATTTTTTTAAAAATTCCACGTCATCAAGACTTAACGGATTCCGTCGGTATTTTGACGGAATGTCCTGACGGGGCTTGGTTTTTTTAAAAATGTTTGGACTATAACAGCTATTTCGTCTATCTTTTGGACTGAAATGGCACGTTTGGTAGTTCATGGACCAAAATGTCACGAACTGGATAGTTCAGAGACCATTTTAGACCTTTTTCTTAAGATTTCTCAAATTCTCTTGTATCTCTCTAACTCAAATTCAACTAAAGAAAGATAGGGCACCACACAGTCGTGCATGTTGGTTATAAGGTTTATGTGGCTACTGGTTTGAGCTACAAAGAATGACCCTTTTTTATTGGTAGCTTTTATTACCTTATGCACATCTCATCTCTTTTCTTCGTCTTCTTGAAATTCAACTATTTTGACGTTACAAAAATATCAAACTACAAATAATTGAATGTCAATTTGCACTTTACACCAAATTATTAATTGTGTACTGTGGGAAAGACCTTGCTGGACAGTGGAAAGTTAGATCAACCTTATCTTTCTCAACCAAAAAGAAAAGTTTTATATTTATTTGAGATAAAATTAATTTAATATATAATATGAAAAATTAATTCAAGCCACAAGTGAGAATTATTATATGTTCACTTACATTTGAACTCACCTGTAACTACCTATATGCTTTATCATCAACAGAGCATATATATATATAAAATCATATCAAGAAACACGACATTCATTTGAAAAGAAAAAAAATACTTAAATGTCTAGACAATACACACACAATAATATATAAAGATAATCAAATCTGATCTGTGTAGTAAATTAATTTTCTTATAACCATATGACTTATCTGACCTTGCTATGTAACAGTTATATATATAAATGATCAAATAAAGAATATACTATAAAGGGGTAATTACAGATGGATCCCTTATGGTAAGCTTCCATTTCAGTTGGCACCCCTAAATTACATTTTCCAACTTTGGACTACCCTATGGTATTTTTAGTTCATTCTGTCAGTTATTTATAACAGAAAGTGTATCATATGCCCTGCACATGTTCAATTTTTTTCTAAA